>JAWKAJ010000124.1:0-38349 GCA_033816785.1 Picus viridis
TGTGGGCCCCTCAAAAAGGAAAGTGGTGAATTGGTCACAAGTGATGTGGAAAAGGCTGAGGTACTCAATCACTTCTTTACCTCACTCTTCACTGCAAGGGCCTCCAGCCACACTCCTGGGGTCATGGCAGACGATGCCAGGGACGGGGAGGAAGAACTGCCCATCATAAGTGAAGCTCAGGTTGGTGATCACCTGAAGAACCTGAAAGTGTTCAAGTCCATGGGACCCGACGGGATACACCCACGGGTGCTGAGAGAACTGGCAGATGAGGTTGCCAAGCCCCTCTCTATTATATTCCAGAAGTCATGGCAGACTGGGGAAGTCCCCACAGACTGGAAAAGGGGAAACATTACTCCCATTTTCAAAAAGGGCAAGAAGGAGGAACCGGGGAACTACAGGCCAGTCAGTCTCACCTCTGTGCCCGGAAAGATCATGGAGCAGATCCTCCTGGAGGCACTAATGACTCAGAAGAATAGTGAAGAGGTGATTGGGAATAGTCAGCATGGCTTTTCCAAGGGCAAATCCTGCCTGACAAACCTGGTGGCCTTCTATGATCAGGTGACAGCATTAATAGATGAGGGGCGAGCAACTGATGTCGTTTACCTGGACTTGAGCAAAGCCTTCGACACTGTCCCGCACCACCTCCTGGTCTCCAAGCTGGCGACACATGGGTTTGATGGATGGACCACTAGATGGATAAAGAAGTGGCTTGATGGCCGCACCCAAAGAGTGGCTGTCAACGGGTCCATGTCCCAGTGGAGGCCAGGGACAAGCGGAGTCCCTCAGGGATCAGTCCTGGGACCTGTCTTGTTCAACATCTTTGTGGGTGACATGGACAGTGACATCGAGTGCACCCTCAGCAAGTTTGCTGATGACACCAAGCTGTGTGGTGCAGTGGACACGCTGGAGGGAAGGGATGCCATCCAGAGGGACCTGGACAGGCTGGAGAGGTGGGCACAAGCCAACCTCATGAGCTTCAACAAGACCAAGTGCAGGGTCCTGCATCTGGGTCGAGGCAATCCCAGGCACAAATGCAGGCTGGGCAGGGACTGGCTGGAGAGCAGCCCTGAGGAGAGAGACTTGGGGGTGCTGGTGGACGAGAAGCTCGACATGAGCTCTCAATGTGCGCTTGCAGCCCGGAAAGCCAATCAGATCCTGGGCTGCATCAGGAGAAGTGTGACCAGCAGGTCAAGGGAGGTGCTTCTCCCCCTCTACTCAGCTCTGGTGAGACCCCACCTGGAGTACTGCGTCCAGTTCTGGAGCCCATATTACAGGAGAGATGTGGACGTGCTGGAGCGTGTCCAGAGAAGGGCCACGAGGATGATCAGAGGGCTGGAGCACCTCTCCTATGAGGACAGACTGAAGGAGTTGGGGCTGTTCAGTCTGGAGAAGAGAAGGCTCCGAGGTGACCTCATTGTGGCTTTCCAGTATCTGAAGGGGGCCTACAGGAAGGCTGGGGAGGGACTTCTCAGGATCTCAGGTAGTGATAGGACTAGGGGGAATGGAATGAAGCTGGAAATGGGGAGATTCAGGCTGGATGTGAGGAAGAAGTTCTTTACCATTAGAGTGGTGAAGCCCTGGAATGGGTTGTCCAGGGAGGTGGTTGAGGCCCAGTCCCTGGAGGTGTTTAAGACCAGGCTGGACGAGGCTCTGGCCAGCGTGATCTAGTGTAGGGTGTCCCTGCCCATGGCAGGGGTTGGAACTAGATGATCCTTGTGGTCCCTTCCAACCCTGACTGATTCTATGATTCTATGATTCTAAATTGATGGACAAAAGCTGAAGCTGTCTGTTAGACCTGAGCTTTCTGATGAACCTGCAGTTGTGGGACAACACAAGATTCAGGACATTAAATTGCCGGTTGCTTCTCAGACTGTGCATCACAGACAATACAGAACCAACCGTGACTCTTTGTTGCCCATTCAGAATCTGATTCGTCAGTTGCAGAGTCAGAAAGTCATCAGCAAAACTCATTCACCTTTCAACAGTCCAGTGTGGCCTGTGCGAAAGCCGAATGGAGACTGGCGTCTGACAGTCGACTACCGAGCCCTGAATGAAGTAACTCCACCTATGAGTGCAGCAGTACCACACATGATGGAACTGCAGTATGAGCTGGAATCCAAAGAGGCCAAATGGTATGCTACCATAGACATTGCTAATGCTTTCTTCTCTATTCCCATAGCAGAGGAATAATAATAATAATAATACAATACACCAGGTTAGAAGAGACCTTCAAGATCATCGCGTCCAACCCATCAAACAATCCAACCCACCCAACAACTAGACCATACAGCCAAGCACCCCATCAAGTCTTCTCCTGAACACCTCCAGTGAAGGTGACTCCACCACCTCCACGGGTAGCCGATTCCAATGGGCAATCACTCTCTCCGTGTAGAACTTCTTCCTAACATCCAGCCTAAACCTGCCCTGGCACAGCCTGAGACTGTGTCCTCTTGTTCTGGTGCTGGATGCCTGGGAGAAGAGGCCAACCTCTGCCTGGCTACAACCTCCCTTCAGGTAGTTGTAGAGAGCAATAAGGTCACCCCTCAGTCTCCTCTTCGCCAGGCTAAGCAACCCCAGCTCCCTCAGCCTTTCCTCATAGGGCTTGTGTTCCAAACCCCTCACCAGCTTTGTTGCCCTTCTCTGGACACGTTCCAGCAAGTCAACATCCTTCCTAAACTGAGGGGCCCAGAACTGGACACAGTACTCAAGGTGTGGCCTAACCAGTGCAGTGTACAGGGGCACAATGACCTCCCTGCTCCTGCTGGCCACACTGTTCCTGATGCAAGCCAGGATGCCACTGGCCTTCCTGGCTGCCTGGGCACATGCCTGCAGGCTCATGTTCAGCCTACAATCAACCAGCACCCCCAGGTCCCTCTCTGCCTGGCCACTCTCCAGCCACTCTGACCCCAGCCTGTAGCACTGCCTGGGGTTGTTGTGGCCAATGTGCAGAATCCGGCACTTGGATGTGTTAAATCTCATGCCATTGGACTCTGCCCATCTGTCCAGCCTGTCGAGGTCCCTCTGCAAAGCCTCTCCACCCTCCAGCAAATCAACTGCTGCCCCCAGCTTGGTGTCATCTGCAAATTTACTGATGATGGACTCAATGCCCTCATCCAGATCATCAATAAAGATGTTGAAGAGCATGGGGCCCAGTACTGATCCCTGGGGCACACCACTAGTGACAGGCCGCCAGCTGGATGTGGTGCCATTCACCATCACTCTCTGGGCTCGGCCCTCCAGCCAGTTCCTAACCCAACGCAGTGTGCTCCTGTCCAAGCCACGGGCTGCCAGCTTGGCCAGGAGTTTGCTGTGGGGAACGGTGTCAAAGGCCTTGCTGAGGTCCAGGTAGACCACATCCACAGGCCTCCCCACATCCACCAGGCGGGTCACCTGATCATAGAAGGAGATCAGGTTGGTCAGGCAGGACCTGCCCTTCCTAAATCCATGCTGGCTAGGCCTGAGCCCCTGGTCATCCTGTAAGTGCTGTGTGATCGCACTCGAGATGAGCCGTTCCATAATCTTGCCTGGCACTGAGGTCAGGCTGACAGGCCTATAATTCCCTGGCTCATCCAACCGGCCCTTCTTGTGGATGGGCACCACGTTGGCCAGCTTCCAGTCTTCTGGGACCTCTCCAGTGAGCCAGGACTGCTGAAAAATGATGGAAAGTGGCTTGGACAGATCATCTCTCAGCAATCTCAGCACCCTAGGATGGATCCCATCCGGTCCCATGGCCTTGTGGGGGTCCAAGCGGCTCAGTAGATCTCTAACTTCCTCTTGGAGCAGTGGGAAGCTATGCAGCTCTCTGGCTCCTTCTGCCAGCTCTGCAGGCCAGCTGTCTGGAAGACGTTCTGCCCTGCTAGTGAAGACTGAGGCAAAGAAGGTGTTAAGTACCTCTGCCTTTTCCTCATTCTTTGTTACAACGTTCCCCACCGTGTCAACCAAGGAGTGGAGGTTGTCCTTGCCCTTCTTCTTGCTATTGATGTATTTATACAAGGACTTTTTGTTGTCCTTCACAGCAGAGGCCAGTCTAAGTTCTAAATGGGCTTTTGCCTCCCTAATTTTCTTCCTGCACAACCTAGCAACATCCCTAAACATTCTGTAGGTTGCCTCCCCTTTCTTCCAAAGATAATACACCCTCTTTTTTTCCCTAAGTTCTATTAAAAGTTCATTGCCCATCCAGGCTGGCCGTCTGCCCCGGCGGCTCATCTTCCGGCACACCGGCACAGCCTGTTCTTGCACCTTCAATAGTTCTTCCTTGAAGTAGGTCCAGCTCTCCTGGACCCCTTTGTTTTTAAGGGCTGATTCCCAAGGAACCTTCTGAGTTAGTTCCTTGAGTAGCCTGAAGTCTGCCCTCCTGAAGTCCAGAGTGGAGATCTTCTTGCTCCCCCTCTTGGCTTGGCTGCGTACCGAAAACTCTATTATGTCGTGGTCACTGGTGCCTAAACACCCTCCGACCACCACATCACCCACCAGCCCTTCCCTGTTGGTGAAGAGGAGGTCAAGCATAGCCTTACCCCTGGTAGGCTCACGCAGCACCTGGGATAAGAAGCTGTCCTCCATGCACTCTAAGAACCTCCTAGACTGCCTCCTCTCTGCTGTGTTGAGATCCCAACAGATATCAGGCAGGTTGAAGTCACCCATGAGAATGAGGTCAGGTGATCTTGAGACAGCCTTAAGCTGCCTATAGAATGCCTCATCGACATCCTCCTCCTGGTTGGGTGGTCTATAACAGACGCCAACCAGGATGTCTGCCCTGCTGGTCTTCCCTCTAATTCTCACCCACAAGCACTCAACCCTATCATCCCTGATCTCCATCTCAACAGCATCCAGTGCCTCCCCTGACGTACAGGGCCACCCCTCCACCCCTTCTTCCTTGCCTGTCTCTCCTGAAGAGCCTGTAGCCGTCAATTGCAGCGCTCCAGTCATGCGAGTCATCCCACCACGTCTCCGTGATGGCAACTACATCATAACTTTCTTGCTGCAACAAGGCTTCCAGCTCCTCTTGTTTGTTACCCATGCTTCGTGCATTAGTGTACATGCACTGCAGCTGGGCTGCTGGTTTCACCTCTAGGTCTAGCTTATCACCTCCAGACTCCTGCCTGAGGGCACTGGTTTCCGACCCTCCCCCTTCGAAGCTAGTTTAAAGCCCTGTCAATGAGACTTGCTAATTCCCTTCCCAGAATCTTTTTACCTTTGGGGGACAGGCCATTCTCATGTATTATGACCTTTCCCCTCCTCTGGGACAGATGTACTCCATCTGTTACCAGCTGACCTGGTGCAGTAGAAAGTTGCCCAAGATCAAAAAACCCAAAATTCATTCGTCTGCACCAGCCCCTCAGCCACTTGTTGACTACAGCGGCTGACCTGTTCCTTATTGTGTTCCCTCCTGCAACTAACGGTATCGATGTAAAAATGATTTGTGCACCTGACCCCTCAACCAGATCTCCCAGGGCCCTGAGGTCATTTTTTATAGCCCTGGGAGGCCTGGTACCAACATCATCATTCCCTAACTGCATGACCAATAAGGGATAATAATCTGAGGGCTGTACCAGACTGGGCAGCCTTCTGGTAACATCTCCAACTTGGACTCCTGCTAGGCTAATAACTTCCCTATGAGATGGGTCCGGCCTACATATGGGACCTTCTGTTCCCCTCAGGAGGGAATCACCAATTACAATTACCCTCCTTTTCTTTTTTTAGGGAGCAAGTCCTGATGCCAGGGGAAGGCTGTTTAACCTTAGGCTGCGTTGCCTTAGGCTGCGTTGCCTTAGGCTGCGTTGCCTTAGGCTGTTTAACCTTAGGCTGTTTAACCTTAGGCTGTTTAGCCTCAGGGAAGACCCCAGATGGTGTGTCCTCCGGCATCAGTATCACCTCACCCTCGATCTCCAGCGCCCCATACCTGTTTTCCAAGGGCAGTGAGGGAGGTGGGGGGAGGCAAGGAGGTTTTAATTTGTGTCCTTTGAGAGGAACGTGTATCCATTCCCCTCTGCTTTTCGAACAACCAGTCTCTGCTGGGGGAGCCTGTGGAGCCTGCTTACTCGGGTTCATCTCTTTCCTCCTGTGGCTCATCACTTTTCTACAATCCCATACATCTCTAAGACTAGCAACCTCATCCTTTAGTCTGGCCACGAGGTCGAGCAGATAGCCAATCTGCTCACACCTAATGCAAGAGTTGCCCCCACTACCCTGCATCTCAAGAGCCAGGCCCCAGCACTCACTACAGCCAGACACCTGGACAGCTACCTGCTTGTGTTCTACCTCAGTCTGGGTCGACACTGATTTTTTAAAGGAGATTTTGCTGCGCGTTATAACCATGCTGCCCCTGGCCACGGCCGTGGCTGCCCCTGGACACACCACCCACTGGACAAAAATTTAGAAAAAGTGCGGCGGCGCGCGAGAGCGCGAGAGAGTACCAGAGAAGGGGCTGCTGCCCAGCGGAGCCCGCGAAGCGCTGTCCGCTGTTCAAATTCCGCCGCCGAAGGCGCTGGCCTCACGAGCCGTAAGCACGTGAAGACAGGGCCGCCCGAGTGCCGCTGTGCGTTCAGGAAGCGTGGCGAGCTCAGCCGCCACCGCAGCCCGAGGAGGAGAAGCGCGAAAGCCTGCCCAAGTGGCCGCCGATCCCGGCGCTGTTCCGAAGGGGCTGCTGCCGAGCGGAGCCCCGCGAATAGCCGGAATGGACTATGAACTTTATTTACAAACTGTAGATACTGTTTTAGATTGGATGGACAGTATGAACAGCCAATGAAATTGTTTAGCAGGGGTGGATTGTGACCGGTTTAGGCTGTGCCTTTAAGAAAGAGACACTTTCTGAACACTCTGGGCAAATATTTTGATATTAGAATGAAAACAATGATATGCTAATTCAATTTCATTGGTGGAACCCGGTTGTAGTTTTTTTTGTTTAGTCTTTCAGTCGGGGGAGTCAGTCAGTAGTCGTCTTCTTCCCCCTGTGCTGTGAGCTGGCTCGTTTCTCTCTACGATTCTTGCTAACCAGATAAGAAAACTAACTTTGCATTCGCTTTGAGCTTTAACAAAGTTTTCCCCTTTTAATTACCTTCCTTCTCTCTCTCTCTCTCTAACCCTTTTGGGAAAAAGGGGTGGTAGGGAGGGAGAAGGGAGCGGCAGGCCGAACCCCCTGGCCGCAGGGGGGGTTGGGGAAAGGTTTCCTGTATTACATACATTGCTGTATACTTCTGTATATATTGTAAATATTGTATATTTTTGTACATATTCATTGCATTCCATATCTGCTTGTAAAATACAGCTTTCATCTGCTTCTCCGGCTGAGTTAGCTGTGGAATTCTTTTGTGTGTGGGGGGAACCTTCCTACTCCACCACAAACCTGGATCTTGAGAAACTTCAGGGCTTAAGACTTGTTTTATAGTTTAAATCTTCTGCAGAAATAATCAATGAGTATAAATATGTATTTTAAAAACCCATCTACATCTACTGTGTTGGAAATTAGACTAAAGGCTTTTCCTGTCCTTTATGTCTGGCTTTCCAGAGAAGGATCTAATGACTTTGCCTTCCAATATCTCAACCTGGATAGAAATATCCTGGCAATTCTTCCTTTGAGTGAAGGGTCATAACCACAACATCAGAATGTTTTCCTTCTATTGATTCAGTGGCTGTGTTTCTGAAAGGTTTTTTTATCTGTGAATGGGTAAGCACATGGGAAAATATATGTATAACAGAAAATCTTAAAAAACATGGCAATGAAAATCTCACAACTTGTTTTTTTAATACCTTCTCTAGGCTGAGGCATACAATGTTAGCATTGTGGATGCTGTAATAACACTATGCCTGGTACCTCTGGTGTCATGAAATGGAAATGAAATGGAAATCTAGTATCAGAAACTTCCTTTTACTGAAAATAAACATTTAAAGCAGTTGTCTTCCTCATTCAACAAATGCATAGAAGGCTGTCTCAGTGCATCTGATTGTAGCATGCACTGAAAGTCAGCTTACTTTACAGTATGTATGTAAAATAAATAAAAAAACCCAAAGATTTCCCTGGAAGTTCTGTATCCTTCCAAACTTCAGAACCCAAAAAGGAACTAATAACACATATGTGTTCAGAAAAGGTATCTTGTGAAATTAGAATTGAGTTTTCACAGAATCAGCAAATGGTTGTTGCTGGAAGGGACCACTCAATGTCATCTGCTCCAATCCTGCTGCTATTTAGAGCCAGTTACCCAGGCCCATGTCCAGTAGTTATGATGGATTAATTATATTCCAATTAAATAATTAACAGTAACACAAAACTTATGCTGAATCTGTCTGGGATCCAGTCAAAATGTAGAAAACAAGGAAAGTTCTAGTGCAGTGTATAAAATCCTGACATTATGTGCCATTTATATGGCAAAAAATCCTAAACAATCTTAAACTGCAGCCGGCATGGTTTATCATTTAACATTAATCCTAGCTAATCAATTAAAGTATTTATCAGCACAGTATTTAAGGGACACTGGGGTGCTAATGCATAGGTCTAGCTCTAGTCAGTGTACCTTTTTAACTAACTTGAGGATGTATGTGTGATTTAGATGGAAAAGAAGCTTTGTGGTCATTCTTTCATTCTTTGCACAATGTTGTACTCTTTACATTGACACTAATTGCATGTGTTACTGCATGTTTCAAGCATTTTAGTTTTGGTCTCTGTCTGCTTTCTCTACCTCTTCCACATTCTCAGGAAGACAATTAAAAATTTCAGAGATGTTCCCAAATTAGTATGACATATTTTCTCCTTCATTAATTACACTAAGTGAATAGGGCTACATAGAAAGTAGAGCAGGATTTTTCTCTCTCTTGAAATCACTTTTAACCACGTACTATGAACAGGATGATTAGAAATGGAAATCTATTCTTACAAATAGCTACACACAAAACACAGTTTTTAGACTAGACTAGACTAGACTAGATTAGACTAGACTAGAATAGAATTAACCAGGTTGCAAAAAGACCTTCAAGATCATGAAGTCCAACCTATCATCCAACACTATCTAATCAACTAAACTATGCCACCAAGTGCCTCATCCAGTCTCTTCTTAAACACCCCCAGTGATGGTGACTACACCTCCCTGGGCAACCCATTCCAAGGGCAAATCACTCTTTCTGTGAAGAACTTCCTCCTAACATCCAGCCTAAACCTCACTTGGCACAGCTTGAGACTGTGTCTTCTTGTTCTGGTGCTGGTTGCCTGGGAGAAGAGACCAACCCCTTCCTGGCTACAGCCTCCCCTGAAGTAGTTGTAAACAGCAGTAAGGTCTCTGATCCTACTCTTCTCCAGGCTAAGCAACCCTAGCTCCCTCAGCCTCTCCTCATAGGGCTTGTGCTCTAAACACCTCACCAGCTTTGTTGCCCTTCTCTGGCTGAATGTGCTTCAGTGAGTCAACATCTTTCCTAAACTGAGGGGCCCAGAACTGGACACAGGACTCAAGGTGTGGCCTAACCAGTGCTGAGGACAGGGGCACAATGACCTCCCTGCTTCTGCTGGCCACACTCTATTCCTGATGCAGGCCAGGATGCCATTGGCCTTCTTGGCCACCTGGGCACACTGCAGGGTCATGTTCAGCTGACTGTCAACCAGTACCCCCAGGTCCCTTTCTGCTTGGCTGCTCTCCAGCCCCTCTGACCCCAGCCTGTACACTACATGCGGTTGCTGTGGCCAATGTGTAGAACCTGGCACTTAGACTTGGTGTCATCTGCACATTTACTGATGAGAGACTCAATGCCCTTGTGTGGTGGTTTGGGCTGGGTGCCCCTGCCGCAGGGAGTGCTTCCTGTGTCCAGAAGTTCAGCCCAGTGGGTGGACACAGGAAAACCGTGTATCTCCTACCACAATTCCCTGCACCGCTATAAAATCTAGCGTGGGGTCCACCTCTTTCTCTTTCTTCCCTCTCCAGCACCCGGTAACTGGGGGAGATGTCTCCCAGCCTTGGGCCTGGTATTCACTGAATACCCTAATTTTGTATCTGGTGAAAGAACAGATTCCGTATATTCCCTGGGGAACATGACTGGCTGTAGACATCCAATTGTACTCTGTGTTAGTGATCATGACCTTCTGAACTCTATTGTTAAGCCAGTTTCTGACACACCTCATGGTTCAATCATCTAACCCACTTTTCACAGAATCACAGATTCACAGAACATTAGAGGTTGTAAGAAACCTTGAAAAATCACCTAGTCTAGTGCTAGTGCAGGATCACCTAGAGTTGGTCACACAAGAATGCATCCATATGGGCTTTGAAAGTCTCCAGAGAAGACTTCACAACCTCTCTGGGCAGCCCATTGCAGTGTTCTGCCAGCCTCATAGAGAAAAAAATTTCTTATGATTTTATGAAACCTCCTATGTTCCACCTTGCACCCATTGTCCCTTGTCCTATCATTGGAAATCACTGAGAAGAGCCTGTCTCTGTCCTCCAACACTTACCCTTTACATATTTATGAACATTAATGATGTCATCCCTCAGTCTCCTCCAAGCTTGAGACCCAGTTCCCTCAGCTTTTCCTTATAAGGGAGATGTTCCACTCTCTTAATCATCTTTGTGTCTCTGTGCTGGACTCTTTCAAGGAGGCAGTACATCTATTGACATGCTTACCACACCACTTCTAATACAGGATGCTCTTTGCCTTCCTGGCCACAAGTGCACACGGCGAGCTTAAGGTCACCCTTACATAAACCAGGACCTCCAGGTTCCTTTTTCCTGTGTTCCTCTCCAACAGGCCAGTCCCCAGCATATACTTGTGATAAAGAGGCTATTAATTTATGAATACAAAATGAGAATTATGTAAATATTAATTTTATTATTAAAATTATTCATAACCAATTAATCACTATTTTATATACATATTCTAGTGCATGATTGTGAAATACATCCCATAAGTGATTTAGCATTTGTAATTTGGACTCAATTGGGATATTTGCAGTGGTCTGTGTTGACCTGGCTAATACTTTGGCCTTTGTTTCCCTCATGAAAAGAGGGGGAACTTGTCCGTGTGCTAGGACAAGTTTCAATATCTGTGCATAATGTGCCTTCACCACAATACTGATACATGGGGTTGTTTTTCCCCTGACGCAAGACTTGCATTTTGTTCAATTTCTTTCTGCTCAACTCTCCAGCCTGTCTACATCTCTCTGAATGGGAGTACGGCCTTCAGGTATGTCAGCCACTACTGCCAGTGTTGTGTCATCAGCAAATTTGCTTACACTGCACTCCTTTCTCTTGTCCATGAATTGATGAATGTATTGAATAGTAATGGTTCATTACTGAGGGACTCCACTAGATACAGGTTTCCAACTAGACTCTGTTCCATTGACTGCAATTCTCTGACCTCTTTCCTTCAACCAGTTCACAATTCACCTCACTAAGTGATCATCCAGACCACACTTCCTCATTTTAGCTGTGAGGATGCTATGGGAGACGATGTCATATGCTTTCTTGAGATCACGTAAATTACATCCACAGCACTGCCATCATCTATTCACCTGGTTATGTCCTCATAAAAGACTATTTGCTTGGTTAAACATCACTTGCCCTTGGTGAAAACATTTTGATATGCCTAGAGACAGAGCTGAGAATAAGGTGTTCCATCACCTTTGCAGGGATGGAGATAACGCTCACCAGTCTATAGTTACCTGAGTCCTTTTACTTGCTCTTTTGCTTTTTTTTAAGACTAAAGTGACATTTGCTCTCTTCCAGTCCCCAGGCACCTCTCCTGTTTCCCATGACTTACAAAAGACAATGGAGAGTGGCCTCGCAATGATCCTTTGCACTCATGGGTGCATCCAGTACCCATGGATTTATGCAAGTCTAGATTGCTTAACTAATCCCTAACCAAGTAGGCTTTCCAGCAAACATCTGGGTGATTAAAACACTGACAAGGACCAGGGATTGTAATTGCAAGGCTGCTGTCACATGCCTGTAGAAGGCTTCATCAACTTCTTCATCCTGATCAGGTGGCCCACAATGGACACTCATAACAGCATCACCCATACTAGCCTGCTCCTTAACTCGTACCCACAAAGTCTCAACTCCCTCCTCATCTACCCCTGGATGGGTTTCAATAAATTCCAGCTGCTCTCTTGTGTAAAGAGCAACTCTATCACCTTGACTTGTTGACCTGTCTTTCCTAAAAAGGACACAGCTGTCCCAACATGCCTCTGTAACTGCCATTACATCATAACCTTTTGACCCCAGTGTGTGGCTGAGGAGAGAGGAGGCATTGGTGAGCAGCTAAGCTAGGCCTTCTCATTGACAGGGGGAAAAAAAAAAAAAAAACACCAAAAAAAGCCAGGTAGAGAGGGTGGTTACTGAAAGATGGTTACTACTTGAACAAAGGCTAGTAGAAGAACAGTGGGCACCCAAACAGAGACCACACACAAGCATGCAGATGTTCAGGTAGGTGGCTGTAATGAGTGCTGGAACCTGGCACTTGATATGGAGGCTGGAAGGAACAACTCCTGTGTTAGGTGTGAGCAGATCAGGGATCTGATGAGCCTGGTGGCTGAACTAAAAGAAGAGGTGGAAAGGCTAAGAGCTTTAAGAGACAGCGAAAGGAAAATTGACTATTTCCATAATCTAAACTCTACAAAACCAGAACAGGGGGTAACTCTTAGTGGAACAGGGAGTTTGATACCTTCCCATCAGCAAGCCTCTCAACCTCCCTGTAGTAACCCACATGAGTAGGGCCAATGGGAACAGGTCTCTGCCCAACAGAAGAAATGCAAATGAAGCAAGCATGCTACTTTGGGCAGCACGCTGCCTACAGTGCAATTACAGACTAGGTATGAGGTTCTGCAGGAGGAACAGGTCATCGGTAAGGTTGAGGGCTCAAGAAGGTCAGAAGCTTCACCAATGACAGGTTGCCTCAGGCCAGCCATCAAAACTCATCTGGAAAAGAAACCTTGTAAGGCCATTGTTATAGGAGACTGCCTACTAAATGGAGAAGAGGACCCAATATGCAGACCAGACCCATTTCATAGAGAGGTGTGCTGCCTCCCTGGTGTCCAAGTAAAGGACATTGTAGGTAAAATTCCCAAACTCGTGAGTCCTTCAGACTACTACTCACTTCTGGTCTCTCAGGTGGGTCATGATGACACAAAAAATGAGAAGCTCACAATCAATTAAAAGAGATTTCAGAACCTTAGGGCAACTGCTAAAGGGATCAGGAGCTCAAGTTGTGTTCTCTGCTATCCCTCTAATGTCAGTGATGGATGAGGGAACATTGAGGAAGAGCCAACAGGTCAATTCATGGCTCTGGGGCTGGTGCCATCAACAGGGATTTGGGTTCTACAATCATGGCTTGGTCTACAAGGCAGCAGAGCTGAAAACAACTTATGGGACACACTTGTCCCAGAGGGGGAAAAGGACCCTGGGGCAGGAATTGGCAGGGCTCATTGATAGGGCTTCATCTAGATTTGAAGGGGGAAGGGATTAATAGTCTCCTGCTGGCCTGTGACAAACAGAGGGGCAGCTCACCAGAGGCAGAGGCATGGAGAGCTGGTAAGGGCTCTCAACTTGCTGCCCTGAGGCAAGCCACGAATGATGCACCAGGACATTCTGTGGAAACCAAGGGGAATTGGCACAAGAGAATGACAGGGCCAGCCCAGCTGAAGTGCTTCTATGCAAATTCACACAGCTTGGGCAACAAACAGGATGAATTAAGGGCCACTGTGCTGCTGGGATGCCATGACATAGTGGCTATAACTGAAACTTGGTGGGAAGATTCCCATGACTGGAATGTAGGGATAGACGGGTATAAGCTTTTTAGGAAGGACAGGCAGGGAAGGAGGTGTTGCCCTCTATGTCAACAACCAGCTGCAATCAGCAGAACTCCACCTGGGGAGCGATGATGAGTTGGTTGAGAGTGTATGGGTAAAAATCAAAGGCAAGACAGGGGAAGGAAATATTACTGTAGGGGTCTCCTACAGGCCACCTGACCAGCAGAACCAAGCAGATGAGACCCTCCACAGGCAAATAGAAGTAGCTTCCAGGTCACAAGCCCTGGTCCTCATGGTGATTTCAACCACCCTGACATCTGTTGGAGGGACAACACAGCAAGGCACCAGCAATCCAGGATGCTCCTGGACTGCAGAGAAGACAACGTCCTCCTCCAAATGGTAGAGGAACCAACAAGAAAAGGTGCTATGCTGTACCTCGTTCTCACCAACAGGGAAGGGCTGGTAACCAATGTGAGGCTCAGAGACGGCCTTGGCTGCAGTGACCATGAAGCAGCTAAATTTAATATTCTCAGGGCAATCAGGAGGACGTATTCTAAGCTTACGACCCTAGACTTTACGTGTGCAGACTTCGATCGCTGCAGGGATCTGCTAGCCAAAGTGTCATGGGATGAAGCCCTGAAGGGAAGAGGGACCCAGGACAGCTGGTCAGTATTCAAGGACTACCCACTTTGTGTCCAGGAGCTATGTATACCAACAATGAGAAAAGCAGAAAGGAATTCTAGGAGGCCTGCCTAGATGAACAAGGAGCTACTGGACACAATATTACTTAAAAAGAAACTCTACAGGAAGTGCAGGGAAAGACATCTAGAACAGGGGGTATATAAGGAAGCTGCCTGAGCAGCAAGAGGCCTGGTTAGGAAAGCCAAAGCAGAGTTCGAATTGAATCTAGCCAGGGAGGTTAAAGGGAACACTAAGAATTTCTACAGGTATATTAGTGGCAAGAAGAAGACTAGGGAAGGTGTGGGCCCCCTCAGAAAGGAAACAGGTGAAATGGTCACAAGTGACATGGAAAAGGCTGAGGTACTCAACAATTTCTTTACCTCAGTCTTCACTGCAGGGGCCTCCAGCCACACTCCTGGAGTCATGGAAGATGATGCCAGGGATATGGAAGAAGAACTGCCCATCGTTAGTGAAGATCAGGTTGGTGATCACCTGAAGAACCTGAAAGTGTTCAAGTCCATGGGACCCGACGGGATACACCCATGGGTGCTGAGAGAATTGGCAGATGAGGTTGCTAAACCCCTCTCTATTCTATTCCAATAGTCATGGCAGACTGGGGAAGTCCCCACAGACTGGAAAAGGGGAAACATTGCTCCCAGTTTCAAAAAGGGTAAGAAGGAGGAACCGGGGAACTACAGGCCAGTCAGTCTCACCTCTGTGCCCGGAAAGATCATGGAGCAGATCCTCCTGGAGGCACTCAGAAGAATAGTGAAGAGGTGATTTGGAACAGTCAGCATGGCTTCACCAAGGGCAAATCCTGTCTGACAAACCTGATGGCCTTCTATGAACAGGTCACGACATTAATAGATGAGCAGCGAGCAACTGACGTTGTTTACCTGGACTTGAGCAAAGCCTTCGACACTGTCCCGCACCACATACTGCTCTCCAAACCGGTCAAGCGTGGGTTTGCTGGGTGGATCGCTAGATGGATAAAGAAGTGGCTTGATGACCGCACCCAAAGAGTGGCAGAAAATGGGTCCATGTCCCAGTGGAGGCCAGGGACAAGCGGAGTCCCTCAGGGATCAGTCCTGGGACCAGGCTTGTTCAACATCTTTGTGGGTGCCATGGACAGTGGCATCGAGTGCACCCTCAGCAAGTTTGCTGATGACACCAAGCTGTGTGGTGCAGCGGACATGCTGGAGGGAAGGGATGGCATCCAGAGGGACCTGGACAGGCTGGAGAGGTGGGCACAAGCCAACCTCATGATCTTCAACAAGACCAAGTGCAGGGTCCTGCATCTGGGTCGAGGCAATCCCAGGCACAAATCCAGGCTGGGCAGGGACTGGCTGGAGAGCAGCCCTGAGGAGAGAGACTTGGGGGTGCTGCGGGACGAGAAGCTCAACATGAACTCTCAGTGTGCACTTGCAGCCCAGAAAGCCAATCAGATCCTGGGCTGCATCAGGAGAAGTGTGGCCAGCAGGTCAAGGGAGGTGCTTCTCCCCCTCTACTCAGCTCTGGTGAGACCCTGCCTGGAGTACTGTGTCTAGTTCTGGAGCCCCTATTACAGGAGGGATCTGGAGGTGCTGGAACATGTCCAGAGAAGGGCCATGAGGATGATCAGAGGGCTGGAGCACCTCTCCTATGAGGACAGACTGAAGGAGTTGGGGCTGTTCAGTCTGGAGAAGGCTCCGAGGTGACCTAATTGTGGACTTCCTGCATCTGAAGGAGGCTTACAAGAAGGCTGGGAAGGGACTTCTCAGGATATCAGGTAGTGATAGGACTAGGGTGAATGAAATGAAGCTGGAGGTGGGGAGATTCAGGCTGGACATGAGGAAGAAGTTCTTTACCATGATAGTGGTGAAGCCCTGGAACAGGTTGTTCAGGGAGGTGGTTGAGGCCCCGTCCCTGGAGGTGTTTAAGAGCAGGCTGGACGAGGCTCTGGCCAGCGTGATCTAGTGTAGGGTGTCCCTGCCCATGGCAGGGGGGTTGGAACTAGATGATCCCTGTGGTACCTTCTAGCCCTGACTGCTACTATGATACTATGACCATACTCAGATTTATAAGTCCTCTTGTTTATCCCCCATGCTGCATGTGTTGGTGGACAGGCATTTTGTGGGACGAGGGTTCTTTTCTTTTTTTGGGTGCTTTAGAAGACCGTAGAGAAGATTTGCTTTTGCTTGAATTAGAGAAATCTATGTTTTTTCTTTGACTCTGAGAGTAATGTAAACACTTTAGAACTGAAGGAGAGAAACTGGGCAGAATTTGGTTGGATGTGTTGAAGTGTTGTTTTGTTATTTTGACCTATAGTATGCCTTAATTGCATGTATGTCAGTAGAGAATGACCACCTGAGATGTGACATATCTGCCTTCTGACAGACTATATAACTTTGTTGTATTATGTAATAAACATCTTCACCTGCTTTCAACTGTCCTGAAACCATTACTCTGGGGGCTTAAAACATCTATACTATTACAGCATTTCAGGGAGCAAGTTGAGTAAACTGATTCTACCATTCCTTTCTTGAGTTTACCTAGGAGAATGTTACAGGAAACAGTACAATCAAGAGATGTAAGTTGGCCTGACAAACATTTGAAGGAGGGAGGATGAGGACCCTGTTTCATGGCAAACTAGTGAAGCAAGATTAGAGCAACATAAAAATGAAGCTTCAAAACATTTTGAAGGTTATGGTGTCTGAGCAAAGACCTTTGCCTAATTGACTGTAATTTTAAAGGTAAAGTTGACATACTTCAGGATGACAAAGAGCCAAAGAGAACACATGCTAAACACATATGACTATGTTCAGCAGCTCTCCTCTCAAATCATGCTTAATGTCACCTAGAAGGCATATCTAACCAGAGATAGGGTATGAAAAAAACATGGGTGGAACATTTCTCCAGGGGGAAACATTGGGGATATAGCAGAGATAAGGATGGTTGATGGGCTGTTCTTCTCATTTTCCACCCAAGACAGGGATGTCTTCTTAGTAAGAATTGAGCATCCAATGCATGGCTAAATTTTTGGTAGCATTTGTACTAAATTATTATCAATGCAAAGTTTTGTGTCTCTGACTCTGTTGGATGCTTTTTTGAAATTTATTAACTCAAACTTGATCAGTGGAGTTAGTTCATTTATCAACATTCCCACAGTGGCAGAGGTGCAAACTGAGAGGAACAGCAGAACCCATGCCATCAACAACTGGCTCAGGGGATGGTGCCAGCAGCGGAATTTTGGGTTCTTTGATCATGGGGAAACTTTTACTGCACCCAACCTGCTGGGTCTTGACAGGGTGCAATTATCTAGAAAGGGTAAGGGAGTCCTAGCATTAGAGTTGGCAGGGTTCATTAAGAGGGCTTTAAACTAGGTCTGAAGGGGGTGGGTGAGGAAATCAGTCCCTCTGAAGAGAAAGAATGGGACACATACTAGGGTTAATTGAGAAGTCAAGAGCCCAGCTGAAGTGCATGTACACCAATGCACGCAGCATGGGCAATAAGCAAGATGAGCTGGAAGTCCTGGTCCACCAGGGTGACTATGATATAGTTGCCGTCTCAGAAGCGTGGTGGGATAACAAGCATGATTGCAGTGCTACACTGGGGGTTAGAGGCCCTTTAGGAGAGACAGGCGAGGGAGAAGAGGAGGAGGGGTGGCTCTGTATATTAGGGAGTCACTCTCTGCCACAGAGCTAGAGGTGGAGGATGAAGGGATTCAGAGCCTGTAAGTTAAAACCTGAAGGAAGCCTAACAAACCTGACATCCTGGTAGGAGTCTGTTATAGACCACCCAACCAGGATGAGGAGGCAGATGAATTATTCTATAAGCAATTGGAGGCTGTCTCAAGATCATCAGATCTTGTCCTTGTGGATGACTTCAACCTGCCAGATATCTGCATATCTGAATATCTGCAGATATTCAACTTGATTCAGAAGAGAGGAGGCAGTCCAGAAGATTCCTGGAGTGCATGGAGGACAGCTTCCTGATGCAGCTGTTAAGTGAGCCGACCAAGAGTCAGGCTCTGCTTGACCTGCTGTTCTCCAATAGAGAAGGGCTGGTGGGAGACATGGCCATGGGAGGCTGCCTTGGGTGCAGTGACCATGAGATAGTGATGTTTTCAATATGAAGGGAGATAGGGAGGAGCACCAACAGAACCCTCACCTTGGTCTTCAGAAGGGTAAGCATCAGCCTGTTTAAGAAACTTCTTAGCAAATTTCCCTGGGTATCAGCCCTCAAGAACCGAGGGGTCCAGGATGGTTGAACCTATTTCAAACAGGAGCTCTTGAAGGCACAGGAACTGGCAGTTCCCATCTGCCGAAAGCTGAGCCGGAGGGGAAGGCGACCGGCCTGGATGAACAAGCAGCTCCTGGAGGAATTAAGGGAAAAAAAGAGGCTGTATCACCTTTGGAAGGAGGGGAAGACTTCTTGAGGTATGTTTAAGGAAGTTGCTAGATTATGTAGGAAAAAAAATTAGAGAGGCAAAACCCCAGTTAGAACTTAAGTTGGCCACCACTGTGAAAGATAATAAAAAGAATTTTTATATTAACACAAAAAAGAGGGGCAAGAAGAACCTGCACTCTTTATTGGACCTGCAGGGGAACACTGCGACTGAAGATGAGGAAAAGGCTGAGGTCCTGAATACCTTCTTTGCCTCAATTTTTAACAGTGAGGCAGGAGGAGTTCAGGATGAGTGGCTGGGTGGTGGGGTCAGGTAGCAGTGTAATGCCCCGGAAAATCATGAGGAATTAGTTTGGGACCTGCTGAGCAACTTGGACACTCACAAGTCCATGGGGGCCGGATGGGATCCATCCTAGGGTGCTGAGAGAGCTGGCTGATGAGCTGGGCAAGTTGCTCTCCATCATTTTCCTTCATTCCTGGCTCACCAGAGAGGTCTCAGATGACTGGAAACTGGTCAGTGTGATCCCCATCCACAAGAAGGGTTAGATGGAGGAACCCAGAAACTACAGGCCTGTCAGCCTGACCTGAAATGATGGAGCAGATCATCCTGGCGGCAATAACTGTGCACCTGCAGGACGGCAAAGGGCTCAGGTCCAGCCAACATGGATTTAGGAAGGGCAGGTCCTGCCTCTCCAACCTGATCTCTTTCTAGGATCAGGTGTCGCACCTGGTGGATGTGGGGAGGCCTGTGGATGTGGTCTACCTGGACTTCAGCAAGGCCTTTGACACTGTCCCCCCATAGCAAACTGCTGGCTAAGCTGTCAGCTCGTGGCTTGGACTGCACCACTCTGTGCTGGGTTAGGAACTGGCTGGAGGGCCGAGCCCAGAGAGTGGTGGTGAATAGTGCCACTTGCAGCTGGAGGCCAGTCACCAGTGGCATCCCCCAGGGATCAGTTCTGGGCCCCATCCTCTTTAATATCTTCATTGATTATCTGGATGAGGGAATTGAGACAGTCATCAACAAATTTGCAGATGACACCAAGTTGGGAGCAGGTGTTAGTCAGTTAGATGGTGGAAGGGCTCTGCAGAGGGACCTCGACTGTCTGGACAGATGTGCAGAGTCCAGTGGGATGGCATGCAACAAGTCCAGGTGCCAGGTGCTGCACTTTGGCCACAGCAACCCCATTCAGTGCTACAGGCTGGGGTCAGAGTGGCTGAAGAGCTCCCAAACAGAGAGGGACCTGGGGGTGCTGATTGACAGCTGCCTGACCATGAGGCAGCAGTGTGCCCAGGTGGCCAAGAAGGCCAACCGCATCCTGGCCTGCATTAGGAATAGTGTGGCCAGCAGGAGCAGGGAAGTCATTGTGCCCCTGTACTCAGCACTGGTTAGGCCACACCTTGAGTCCTGTGTCCAGTTCTGGGCCCCTCAGTTTTGGAAGGACATCGAGACTCTTGAACGTGTCCAGAGAAGGGCAACAAGGCTGGTGAGAAGTCTTGAGCACATGCCCTATGAGGAGAGTCTGAGGGAGCTGGGATTGTTTAGCCTGGAGAAGAGGAGGCTCAGGGGAGACCTCATTGCTCTCTACAACTACCTGAAAGGTGGTTGTAGCCAGGAAGGGGTTGGTCTCTTCTCTCTAGCAAGCAGCACCAGAACAAGAGGACACAGTCTCAAGCTGCACCAAGGGAAGCTTAGGCTTGAGGTGAGGAGGAAGTTCTTCACTGAGAGAGTAATTTGTCATGGGAATGGGCTGCCCGGGGAGGTAGTGGAGTCACCGCCCCTGGATGTGTTCAAGAGGGGATTGGTCATGGCACTTGGTGCCATGGTCTAGTCATGAGGTCTTGCGTGACGGGTTGGACTCGATGATCTTCGAGGTCTCTTCCAATCTTGGCAATACTGTGATGCCGTGATACTCTAACAGCAATCTTGAATCTATTTTACCTGTGGGTTTAATAAATTAAACCTATCAATTACAAATTTGTGAACTTATGTCATTGTAAATCATTATTAGGGCAGTGGAAAAGAGGCAAATGTTAATTTTGCATGTACTTGGATTAAATTCCATACCCTTAAAAATCCAAAATAACAAAAAAATTCCTTAAAATGTTTCATTTATATTTAGTTAAGAACTATATAAAACAACAACAACAAACCAACCAATAAACAAAAAAATCAAATGTCTTTTTCATCCCCATTGTTGTTGTCCATAGATGACATGCACAATGGTCAAGTGT
Organism: Picus viridis; assembly: GCA_033816785.1. Classification (NCBI taxonomy): domain Eukaryota; kingdom Metazoa; phylum Chordata; class Aves; order Piciformes; family Picidae; genus Picus; species Picus viridis. The sequence continues at coordinate 21,020 of JAWKAJ010000124.1, forward strand.
CATTAGTGCAGTCCCTGAAGTAAAAAAATCTATTTCACTCTACTTCCTTTCCCTTTTCATGAGTTAATAATTCAGGCTGACCTCCACAATGGTGCTTGAATTTTCCAAAGCAATCTCTCATTTTGAAAATCCCATTTTGATCGTGCTCAGAAATGACTACATCTTACCTGAATTTGGATTATCTCAGCAATAATTCACATAGAAAACTGGGTGCTGTGGGTACTCAGCAGAGAATAATAGAATCATAGAATGCACTGGGTTAGAAGGGACCTTTAAAAGGCACCTAGTCCACCCCCGCACAGCAAGCATGGATGTCTCCAACTAGTTTAGGCTGCTCAGAGCCCAAATCAAGCCTTACCTTGAACATCTACAGGGGTGGGGCCTCCAACACCTTTCTGGGCAACCTGTTCCACCACCTTCATAGCAAAGAACTTCTTAATGCCAAATTAAAGTCTACCTATCTGTAGTTTTAAACTACTGCCCCTTGTCCTAGTGCTACATGTCCTTGTAAACAGTCCATCCGCAACTTTCTTACAGGCCCCCTTCAGGTACTGGAAGACTGCTGTAAGGTCATTCCAAATCTTTCTCTTCTCCAGGCTGACCAACCTTAACTCTCAGGTTGTCTTAGTAGGAGAGGTGCTCCATCCCTCTGATAATTTTTGTGGCCCTTCTCTGGACCATCTCCACCAGGTGCATGTCTGCCCTATATTGTGGGCCCTAGAGCTGGACAAAGGTGAGGTCTCACCAAAGCACAGAGCAGAGTGTCACTCTTTTGATGTATCCATTGTGGATGGCCTTCTGGGCTCTAAATGCACAGTTTTGGATCATGTCCAGCTTTTTTCCTGCCTGTACCACCAAGTCCTCCTCTGCACGCATGAAAATACTAAGCAGCACTAAACTCTCAGAGACACCCATCTTCATCTGGACATTGAGCCATTGACTACTATGCTTGGAATGTAATGATGCAGCCAATTTCTTATTCACTCTGTTGCAGAAAGCCACTAGACTGGTCATGCAGGACTTGTCCTTACTAACGACATGCTGGCTGTTTTGAATAATTTTCCCATCTTTCATGTGCAGTATCAGAGCTCTTAGGAGGATCTGTTCCATGATAGTCTCAGACACAGATGATGCTGATAGGTTGATATTTCCCAGGGTCATCCTTTCTACCAGTTTTAATCACTCATAGAGAGAGTGATTGCCCACTGGAATGGGCTGCCCAGGGAGGTGGTGGAGTCACCATCACTGGAGGTGTTTAGGAGGAGACTTGATGGAGTGCTTGGTGCCATGGTTTAGTTGATTAGATAGTGTTGGATGATTGGATGGACACAACAATCTCAAAGGTCTCTTCCAGCCTGGTCCTATTCTATTCTATTCTATTCTATTCTATTCTATTCTATTCTATTCTATTCTATTCTATTCTATTCTATTCTATTCTATTCTATTCTATTCTATTCTATTCTATTCTATTCTATTCTATTCTATTCAGTCACCAGGGCCTTCATCTGACTGTCAGGACTTTTCAAATATCATGGTGAGTGGCTTGGCAGATACATCAGCTAGTTTCTTGAGGACTCTGAGATGCATCTCATCAGATCCCATACACTTTTCTATGTTCAGGTTCCCCAGGTAGATACAAACTCTGTCTTTTAAAATGGGAAGGACCTTTTCCCCTCAGCCCTGTCTTGTAATGCTTCAGGTTGGGAGAAGATGTTGCCAGTGAAGATGGAGGGAGAAAAGTTTTTGAAAACGTCAGCCTTCTCCTTATCTAGTGGTGCTATCTCACTATTCTCGCTCTTCAGGGAGAGCGTACTTTCATTAACTTTCTTTTTGTAGCATCTAATGTCAACTTGGTGACAACCAGCATTGTGGTGATTGCTTTCTTTGCATCTCATGTGTGCCAGCAGTTAAATGCATATACTAACATGCTTTATGATAAAGGTATAAAATATAATAAAAGGATTAAATCTATGATACCATATGATAAGCAGTAGATTGTGTGACAATATATCTATGCCAAGAAGTATAATCAGTATCTATTTATTTAGTAAAAATAAAGGATAAAGAATCCCATGCAAAGAGATCCAACAAAGAAACCTCAAACAAAACTTACTAAGGTATATTTAGATTTTTGACAGCAGAAAACTTTGCACAAATGACTTATGTGAGTTAGGACAATAATTGCAAACATTGTTTCCATTCACGCTTTAGCATCACATATAACACAGAATAGTTTTATGTTCTTCGGTGAAGATTACTAGCACACATATGCTTGCAAGATAGACTGTGATTGTGGACAGTAGGTGTGGGCAGAAGAGGATATGCTAATCTAACATGCTATTTCTATTTCTTTGGGTCCATATATTGTAGAAAATCCCTTTGTTTCATTGATTCAGATCAGTGTGAGTTTTGAATAAAATAAAGTGATTTTTGCTTTAAACTGTGATTACATTATATTTTGTGTTATCATGTATAACCATAAAATATTAGTACATGTAATATCAGAGATTATCCAAGGGGACAAGAAAGTCTGTGGTCTGTAATTAATGCATTGTTTCTTTTTTATACCAACAGATTTCAAAACCCTTTAAAATGTATGGCTAAATGCAACTAATCAAATTCACAGGCTGGAAAAAAAGACACATCTAGGAACTCATGAGTAATTTCCCTTCTTCCAAGTGTCAAACAATACGCTGGCACTGCAGCCATACTGTTTCCCAGTGATGTCCTTTTGATTTAGTTAGACATAACTGTAGACCACAAGGTATTTAAATTGTTGCTCAGATGAGGGCATGAGTTTTTGCTTGCTTTCACAGTGGCCATTTTGAAGTCTAGAGGCCAGACTCACTGTGACGGTTTACAGCACATCCATTAACCTTGTTCGACTGACAGGATTCTTTTGTCCTGCTTTTTTTGACACTTTCAGAATTTAATTTGGTCCTGTTGTGGCAATAGCTCATGTCTGTCAATTTTCAGTTGTTCTACTATGCATTTTATTTATTTTATTTTTGGTTTAGTTACTTTCAACAGATAAATTTTGGGGGTTTCACTTTTGGTGGTGTTGGTAAGGAAACAATATTATGGATTTTTTGTTGTGGTTTGTTTTAAGCATCTCATGGGACATGTAATAAATTTGAACACTGAAATCTTTTACAAAGATACAAAATTAGAACTTTCTGTATTTAGTAGAAGTAATACAGGATAAGAAGAGCAGAAAGTTTTGTGCAGAAATGTCCCAGTGTTTTTCAGCAGCATATGGAGAAAAATCAGGGTCTTATATCAGAAAATGTCTAACAATGATTTAAAAGCATAAGGTAACTGTCTGATTGATTACACAGTAGAAGAAAAAGACTGTTCCCCTGTTTTATGCACGCCATGTGAGAGTATAGGTATTAAAATACTTTAATGTGTCTATGTTGGTGAGGAATAAATAGTGAGCCACTGTAATTAATAACTATTAAAGCTGTTTGACTGATCGTATCTTCTGGCTTGCAAAATCTTTTATGTTCAGGTGTGTGATTTAATGGAATCCATTAAATTCATATATTTCAACAGATAGTAATTTACGATCTTTTATAAGATCTGTCATGAAACACAGTCAGAGATATAGAATTGTCTCAGTGCATTACATAGTAAATTGTGCTCCCCTTTCCTCTGAAATGATGTGACTTTAGAGGCTAAATATGAATGTCAATGCATTGGACAGACACATTAAGGATACTTTTTGCTCTACCATCACCTGGGAGTATGTGGAATAAACCTTTTATCTCTGGCAAAGCTGAGAACAAGAGTGAACAATATTCAAAGTGGCTGGAGGAAAAATGTGTGGGAGTTCTATCTGTTTCACTTTATATGCAAAAAGATAAGGATATTGAGTGTGTAACCCTCATTTATGAATTGTAATGGCTCATCTATGAGTTGCTAACTATTCTTTTCAATTAGTATTTTCCTCTTGGTCCTTTCATGGAACCTAGGAGATGAAGAGACTAGCTTTGGGCTTTTTTATCCTTTCCACGTCAAATTCAGAGGCCTATTAATCCCTGGATAGGTACAAAAATCTCTCACTAATGTCAATAATAAAGATTTTTTTTTTCTTTTGTACCAGAAAAACACAAGATGCAAGTATGTGAGATGCAGGGACTGATTAGGATAGAAAACAGAGGGGAAAAATAGTCTTGTGACCAAACTTTAATGAGTTAGTGGAGGATCATACGCAAACTATATCAGCTCTTAAGATACTACTGACAAATCTCTTAGGGAGGCTTTTGTCTTGCTTGTCTATTTAATAGCACACTGAGATTATGATAATTAAGTACAGATGGTCAACATATTGAATGGATTAGTATCTCCTGTATAGACAATCTTCATGTACTCAACTAATGATACATTTATTAGAGTGGAGCCATAATGCTATCACATAAAGCTTGAACTGTCACCTCTTTTTTTTAGTAAATGAGTTCACAATTAAAAGAAAATCTGCCATACTTTGACTGTCAAATACGACAAGTAACGAGCCTGGGAAAATTCCATCCCACTGGATTTTGTATCCATCATCTTAAATGTAGACCAACAAATAATAAACACCTAATGAAAACACAGAAAAGAACTTCTTGGTCTTCCTGGTCTTATGCTGATTTCTGTGTACCCCTGGGATCTATTTTAATAGGTAACCTTATTAGCATTTTTTTTCCCCAGGGACAATGAAGGGATCTGATTGAACAGAAGGGGAAACGAGATTGACTTGACAGAAAAGACAGAAGAGCAAGACAAAATGACTCAAAAGCAGGGATTTTTAAGTACTGTATGAGAAGGTTAAAGTATTGTGCTTTCCCTTTGTCTATTTTCTGAAGGACAAAAAGAAGTGAAGTGCTATGATTCTGTTCTATGTGCAAAATTTGATATATTTCAGAGCAAGGTGAAAAAAAGGATCAAGAAGTTGCAAAAAATTAGTCATGGTAAAAGATGAGAAAGAACAAATTTGCATTATTTCCATTCATAATTTCTGTTGCAAGAAAAGCTATTATTGTAGCTGGAACAAAGAAAGGGGTTGAAAATTGCTTTCAGACAAAAAGACACAAGGAGAGGTGTGTGCATGACATAAATTTATCTCCCTCTGAGATTCAGAAGTTTGTATCTTGAGGGAAATAGTTGCCGGTGTACCTGCATTCAGATCAGTGACAAAAGAAGGAAACTAAAAGTAATATGAGACAGGAATAATGATTTTTCCATCATTCCTCTTCTTTCTATACCGCAAGTGTGAAGGATTTTGAGAGATGCCTTAGGTAAGTGACAGTCTGCATGGTTCTCAATGAAGAGTTTTGAAGAGCTGTAATTACGAAAATAGGAATGAACAGCAGTTATAACTTTGGACTGACACTGAGAAGTGCTTTGAAAAAAAAAGCTTGATAAGGTCAAAGTTATAAACCTGGGAGTTGATTAAAGGGAAACCAAATTCTGGAGCTGACTCTTTGACAGATAATTAGCATAAAACAGGACAACTAATCCACAACAGAGAAAGTAAAATCACAATCACAAATGTAACTGAACTAAATTAGTCAAATGGAGGACAAAAAGCTTGCCTAGGTCCATAATTTTAAAATGAAAGGATATTCACTAAACACCATATGCCATTGACAAAGAAATACATGTATCTAGTGACAGCTGCTGTATTTTGGCTTCTTTGTAAATACTAAGGGATATTGCAAAGTGTCACGTGCAACATGCTGATAAAAATGGATATCTCTTGTTTTGTATGATACATTGTGAGTCTGCATTACAGAAACGGAAACTGAACTTCTCTCTAATCCACTTTGAAGATGCTCTGTGTCATAAAATATTTCAATTTTCTAACTTTTTTAATTAATACACAGGTATTCATGATGTTTATGATATTAAACTTTGCCTATACACTCATTTGTAGTAGATATATGACCTGAAGTTACCTATGTTAGAATTTCTTTTCCAAATTAAAGGCTATACAAAACTTTAATGGCACACAGATGTGCTTCTTCCTCACCTTGACTGTTAAAAAACTGATGTATCTTTGTTTTAGGGCATCAAACAACAGTGTGCTTGCCTGCATGGTAATTCAGGACTCTAGCTTTGCTGTTTCTGAAACAAGTATCACTTTCATGAAGAAATTTACACTTCTCTGAAAACTTGACAATAGGTTATACTGACCCTTTTTCTTCCCACACACCTTTCCACAGTGATATTTCCATTATTTTACTGCTAGAACATCATGAACAAAGCAGGGCTAGGTTCGTAGAAGGAGGCTTATTAATTAAGCCCTTCAGTTTGTTGTTTTTGTGGTTTCTGGGGTTTTTTTTTTGTTTTGTTTTGTTTTGTGTTGTGTTTTTTTTAGCAGGAACTGGAACCTAGTTTCCTCCTGTACTCTTTCTTAGGTTTTTTAATTTTACTTTTTTCCTAACTCTCACCTATAAAGTTTTTGGGACATTTCAAAGCTCTGCTCAGGTTTTGGAAACTTATCATGAACCCAAATAAAACAAGGTCACAGTAGAGAGGTTTTTGAAGAGGACAAGCATAGAATTTATGTCTGGTTCACCAAGGCTCTTGAAGTCCTTGCATTAGTTTATAGTTGTTTGTGAAAACATTGGAGTGGCCATGCCATGTTACACCAAAACTCTATTTATCCCAATATCCAATCTAACAACATTAACCCTGATGAAAGTACAAGAACCAGATTGGTATGTAATAGCACTTCCATGACATATCCTTCACCTTTCAGCTACCTGCAGATCAAGGTTTTCCCAAGAGGGGGTGTCTTTAATTTTTATTTTTATTTTCTTTTCTTTTCCGAGATTTGTAATTTGAGTTCTTATTGTTCATCATCACGTGCAAAGTAGAAGTAAAAAGCTGTCATTATGATCAGGCTGCATTTTGTACCCATTTCCTTCTGATGTAAATAAAATACAATACAATATACAATACAATGCACCAGGTTGGAAGAGACCTTCAAGATCATCGCGTCCAACCCATCAAACAATCCAACCCACCCAACAACTAGACCATACAGCCAAGCACCCCATCAAGTCTTCTCCTGAGCACCTCCAGTGAAGGTGACTCCACCACCTCCACGGGTAGCCGATTCCAAAGGCCAATCACTCTCTCCGTGTAGAACTTCTTCCTAACATCCAGCCTAAACCTGCCCTGGCACAGCCTGAGACTGTGTCCTCTTGTTCTGGTGCTGGCTGCCTGGGAGAAGAGGCCAACCTCTGCCTGGCTACAACCTCCCTTCAGGTAGTTGTAGAGAGCAAGAAGGTCACCCCTCAGTCTCCTCTTCTCCAGGCTAAGCAACCCCAGCTCCCTCAGCCTTTCCTCATAGGGCTTGTGTTCCAAACCCCTCACCAGCTTTGTTGCCCTTCTCTGGACACGTTCCAGCAAGTCAACATCCTTCCTAAACTGAGGGGCCCAGAATTGGACACAGGACTCAAGGTGTGGCCTAACCAGTGCAGTGTACAGGGGGAGAATGACCTCCCTGCTCCTGCTGGCCACACTGTTCCTGATGCAAGCCAGGATGCCATTGGCCTTCTTGGCTGCCTGGGCACACTGCAGGCTCATGTTCAGCCTACAATCAACCAGTACCCCCAGGTCCCTCTCTGCCTGGCCACTCTCCAGCCACTCTGACCCCAGCCTGTAGCACTGCTTGGGGTTGTTGTGGCCAATGTGCAGAACCCGGCACTTGGATGTGTTAAATCTCATGCCATTGGACTCTGCCCATCTGTCCAGCCTGTCGAGGTCCCTCTGCAAAGCCTCTCTGCCTTCCAGCAGATCAATTCCTGCCCCCATCTTGGTGTCATCTGCAAATTCACTGATGATGGACTCAATGCCCTCATCCAGATCATCAATAAAGATGGTGAAGAGCATGGGACGCAGTACTGATCCTTGGGGCACACCACTAGTGACAGGCCGCCAGCTGGATGTGGCACCATTCACCACCACTCTCTGGGCTCAGCCCTCCAGCCAGTTCCTAACCCAACACAGTGTGATCCTGTCCAAGCCATGGGCTGCCAGCTTGGCCAGGAGTTTGCTGTGGGGAACGGTGTCAAAGGCCTTGCTGAGGTCCAGGTAGACCACATCCACAGGCCTCCCCACATCCACCAGGCGGGTCACCTGATCCTAGAAGGAGATCAGGTTGGTCAGGCAGGACCTGCCCTTCCTAAATCCATGCTGGCTAGGCCTGATCCCTTGGCCATCCTGTAAGTGCTGTGCAATCGCACTCAAGATGACCTGCTCCATAATCTTGCCTGGCACTGAGGTCAGGATGACAGGCCTATAATTCCCTGGCTCATCCAACCAGCCCTTCTTGTGGATGAGCACCACATTGGCCAGCTTCCAGTCTTCTGGGACCTCTCCAGTGAGCCAGGACTGCTGAAAAATGATGGAAAGTGGCTTGGACAGATCATCTCTCAGCAATCTCAGCACCCTAGGATGGATCCCATCCGGTCCCATGGCCTTGTGGGGGTCCAAGCGGCTCAGTAGATCTCTAACTTCCTCTTGGAGCAGTGGGAAACTATGCTGCTCTCTGGCTTTTTCTGCCAGCTCTGCAGACAACATGACAACATCAGACATAAAAAAATGGCAAAAGAGGCACTCATTCTGAATATGCTTCTATGAATATGGGGTGCTTGGCTGTATGGTCTAGTTGTTGGGTGGGTTGGATTGTTTGATGGGTTGGACGCGATGATCTTGAAGGTCTCTTCCTACCTGGTGTATTGTATTGTATTGTATTGTATTGTATTGTATTGTATTCTCCCTTTGATTACTTGTCTGATAAACATTTCCTACAAGCAGTTTTATGTTAGCAAAAATTTTGAAAAAGGGGCTGTGGGGTGTGTGTATAGCAGAGGTGTTGCATCATTATTTATTTTTCTTATTTTCCAGTATGAAGAGCAGCAAAACTCTAGCAAAAATATTCTGTGTGCAAGTTAGAGACAATATTTGTAATACTTCTTTTTATCTGTGGATCTCCCAGCAGACCTTTTCGTAAGTCTGCTTCTGTGCACATTTCACTGTGTAAATCAGCCCATTTCTCTCCTGCTGCCTCTCTTTCTTTTATATATGTTCTGTCTCCTTCCAAAATCACTTATGCTGATTTTCCAGACACATTGATTTATGTTCCCTTGCTAATTGAAAATCTCATATTTGAAGTTATTATTCTGATTGATGTCTGTCATTTTGATCAAGCAGTTGCTCAAAGATTCTCTGTAAGAATAATTTTGTCTTTTATTTTATCAGCATCCATCTCCCCACTGACCTTCTGTAATGTTTGGTAGCAAAACCAGTAAGTATCTCTTACAAAAAGAGACACAATTCACCATCCTCTCATATGTACAAGGCTGTAGCTATAGCCGCAAAACCCTGGACATTTAGCTGCATAGGCAGGTTCCATCTCAGAATGTAATGGAGTTTTCTTCCTAGACAGTGGAATGGAAAAAATCACTTGTCATGATGCAGTGATATTGTTCTTTCTTCCAGTTACATGCTTTGGAGACTTAAGAAGTGGAAAGGCAGATGTGTAATCTTCCATGTTGTTCCTCAATAGCTGCTAATTAAACTATGCAATCTAACACAAACTTTGCATGCCTTCTGAGAAAACAATGTTTATAAAGTTACAGAAAATAAAAACAACACTTGTCTACAAAAATCTCAGATTCACATAGTTAAAGCTCAGATTTTCAAAGATGCTACATTGCAAACTCATGAGTATTTCCGACAGAGGTTCACTTAATATCTAAAGGAGTGCTCTGAACATGCTGAGAACGCTGCTCTTGACTGAGTGAGATATCTATTTTATGCCTAAATTCTCCAGAGATTCACAAAACAGGCATGTCTCTACCTGTGTTGTGTGAAGAACTTGCTCTCAGACTTATACACTGGTATGCATTAAGTATTTATTGGAGCAGGGACCAGAATCCATGTGTTCTTCTCCCACATGATTACCCAACCCAATAGACAAAGGACTCTTGCTTATTCATTCTTTCTGTCTGGTCTGATGAATATTTCATTTTATCTTGCAAAGTGGAATACCTTCAAGAAAGAAACTCAAAGAATATGTACCTAAGCATACCAAATAACACAATAGTTAGAATTATCTTTCAGGAAAAAAAAAATCTGAATTCGAGCCTGCAAACCAAAGATGTAGAATCATCCTTCTTCTACTGCTAGGCTGTAAAAGAGAGCAATGTTTCCTGGTAGACATTGAGTTGTCCATAAGAAAGCAATATGCCCTTGTGGCCAAGAAGGCAAATGGTATACTAGGGTGTTATTAAGAAGTATTTGACCAGGTAGCTGCCTCCACCTCTATTCTGCTCTAGTAAGGCCTCATCTGTGGTTTTATGTCCAATTCTGAGCTTCCCAGTTCAAGAAAGACAGTGAGAGTCTCACTCTATGTTCTTCTTCCATAATATGCCTGACTGCTCTTAAGCTCTTTAAATATTTTCTTCTCATCTACATTGAACATATCAACATGTAAAGGAATTTTAATCTGTGTATAGTACTTAGAATCCATGAATTTACTGTCTATGCAGGAAGAAATAAGTGTCATGGTAGGGCCAAACAGGCCCAGCACAAACCCAGACAGGTCCTAATGTGTTGTGGCAGTTTTATGCTATGCCTTTAAAATTAGATGCAGATTTCGAGCAGAAAATTAGAAAAATATAAATAATTCACTATTGGGTGCAAAAAGGAAAATGAAAGATTATTCTAAACAAATTCATTGGACAAAATGTGTGGAATGGATGCAGATGTACCCTAACAATCTTTCACATTACACTTCCTGTCCCATTCCTTTTCTTTTTCTCTAGCTTAGCTCTTCTGCTGGGGAGATGATAATCACTTCTGGCTGGCCTTGAGAAAAGATAAGAACACTAACACTGCTTCTTTTTCTAACATTCCTTCCTTTTACTAAAAAGAAAGGGGAGGAAGTTTGGGGGGGATGGGGATGGGGCAGGGAGGGGCAATGGATCAGCTTCCCTGCTTCTCTGGGAAACCAGAGGGGTGCCAGGGGAATTCTGTGCTATTTTCTGAATTGTATATATCTGAATAATATTGCAAATACTATATATTTTGTACATATTCATTGCATTCCCTCATAAACTGCAGTTTTTGCTTGTAAATACAGCTTCCATTTGCTTCCAACTGAATTAGTCATGCTTAGTTAATGTGAATGGGAAACTTCAACCCACCACACTTGTCTGGACATGGTCCCTCTCTTCCCCCTCCCTCCTGCAGGAGTTGGGGTAACACAGGAAAAGGGACAAAAGAACAGGTCCAAACATGTCTGCGTAAACAACTCTCCTTTTGGGGTGAGAGCACATGTACTGGCCACTGTTTCTCCCAGGGCACCCCTGTGTTTCTGCCTTTAATGGCCCCAGCCTGGCAGAGTCCCATTTCACTGGCTAATTGTTTGCTGGTTTTGGGTGCTGTATTGGCCCAATTGAATCTTGGGCAAGTGATAAACACAGGCTGATTTGTGTTTGCCTTGCCATGCTGCCTGTACCTACCTTGCCTGGACTGCCTTACCTAGAGTTCCGTGGTCCAAAACCTGGGCCAAAATCCCCAAGCCCTACTCACTGAAAGTTTGAGAAGCCATGAGCCTTAGGCTCCAAGCCTCATTTTCCCTTGCAACTAGAATTTGTGCCATGCCCCAAATACCCAGGAAGAGGCAAGAGCTCTTCATGAGAACACGTCATACCACTCACTGTCCTGCTGAAGCCAGATCAGCCCCGAGACTGCGTGGTGCCCTTACAGCCTTAATGGCTAATACACAGAGCACCTCTCTATTTGGGTGGAACTCCTCATGAGTAACTTCCTGTATTTATGATTCTTGTTGAGTCTCCCTCATGGTCGAGTGCCATACTGCACCTAGGGATTCTCTTCTCTTTCTGTTATTCCTTCTGGTTTACTTAAAATTGTTAAAATTGTTTTGTTGCCTAAATATTGTACATTCTCACTGTAAGTATATATTCCAGCTGTACACCAAAACTAATAAGTTTTTGGGCAATTTTTCACATTAATAAAAAGTTAATATTTTTATTAATATTAATATTTGACATATTAATTTTCATACAGTCTATGCAATAAGATGGTACACATATCACCAGAATCTATAACTCAGCATTTATAGGTACTGAGGGAGCATCAGTGTCTCTTTTTTTCAGTTACTTGAGAAGGTCAAGTCTTTCTATTATAGAACTAGCATAGCACAGTGATGCGTATGTGTGTATACTCTGGGTTTGGTCCAAAAACCATTAATCTCTGATATAGTAAGAGTAAGATAATTTTGGCTTTTTAGATCATTTGGATTCATCTTGATTAATCTTGACTCGTATTTTCACTTTTACAATTGCTCTTTCAAAGGAAAGGAAAAAGCGAATGGACGGGCTATATATATATATATATATACACACACACACACATATATATATTAATATGTTATCTTTTTAGTTGGTTGACTGGTTTGTTGGTTGGAGTGTTTTGAATGTTTGTTTGGAGTGGAATTTTTTGGTCAAGAGTCAATCCAAAATGTATTTCAAGACTACGTGGAGTCCCAAGACTATGTATATTGGAGCACATTTTGATGTCATGTTTCATTCCCAGAATGGGCTCTCTGAATTCATAGGAGGCATTTTTACAGTTGTTACATCTGAACAAAAGTGTGTGTTACATCAACAAAACTGTGTGGAGGCACTGTAATGTGGTTCTCCTTCAGGTAATTTTTTATGCTAGTTACCTCAATATCAAATATCTGTTTAGGTTTCATGATCAGGGAGCAAGAATTTCATGGCCCTAAAAACCTTGCAATATGAAATTTTAAATTTGATTTAGCCCATGTACCAAATACACTCTACTTGTCTTGAAATTTTGAGTATTTGACATTAAAAATAGAAAACACATGCATTGAAAACCAGATAATTCTACTAGAAAAATAAATATGCAGCATCTTAGTTCTACAATCTTATATTTGAACTGATGACATGATTGATCTGTTGTCACATAGGTGTTTCAATCACCCCGAGCATAGCTTCCAGAACAAGATGTAAGCAGATGAAGACGTTTATCACATTATTCAGCAAGATTATATAGTCTTTTTGAAAGCATAGGTGTCACATCTTAATTGGTTATTTTCCTCTGGCATGCACGTAATTAAGGCATACAACAGGTTAAAATAATAAAACAATACTTTAATACATCCAACCAAACTCTGCCTAAATTTTCTCCTTCAGTTACAAGATGTTTCCATTCTTCTCTGAGTCACAGACTAAACATAGGCTTCTCTAATTTGAACAAAGGCAAATCTTCCCCTACATTTATCCTCTCCAAACCTAAGACTAAATGAGAAACAAAATACTATACATAAATTAGCATGGAAACAAATAAGTATTGATAATATTTGCAGTTGTTTCTAAGTGGAAAGTAACACTTTGAGTGATTAACTCCAAATCTTCTTCTTTCTATTATTTTCCATGGTAGTTACAGGCAGAGCTTTTGAGCCAGTCAGAGGAAAGTATATTGTTTCCATTCCTTTTTTAAAGACTCTATAAAGAACTCTATCGTTCATAACAGCTTTGTTTACTGCATAGTACAGCATGTTCTAATTATCAACTCTGCCTCACTAACCATACGGTTTATGTTCTCACACTCATCAGTTATTTTTATGTCCCCTGCAGAAATTAAGAGAACATTAATAAGAATAACTTTTTCAGGATATCATTTTAGTTGAAATTGTGAGAAATAATGCACTAAAGCAAAAAAAATCAGCTTTGCTTTAGGGTCTCCTAGGATAAATTTGGCATCCCTTCCTTTCTCTCCCCTCCCCTCTCTTCCCTTCCTTTTCCTTTCCCTTCCCTCTCCTCCCCCCCCTCCTCATTTTATTTCAGTAAAAAATACAACATTAAGACTTCTGTTTGGCTGTATTCCCTTTCAGTGATGTATCAGCTGAAAATGGAATTAATGTAGTTCTTTTTAGTCCTGTTAGGTGTCATTTTAATGTATCATAGAATCATAGTCATTCAGATTGGAAAAGACCCTTGGGATCATGAAGTCCAGCCATTGACCCTTCTCTACAAAGTTCACCTCTAAATCACATCCCCAAGCACCACATTTAAGAAACCTTTAAACACAGACAGAGATAGTGACTCAATCACCTCTCTGTTTTTTGTTTCTAAATCCACTTTATGGGACTAAGCACAGCAATTAAATTAGTATTACTACTTCATGATGTCTTCTAAATATGACCAGAACTAGTATATTTCCTCTTGGATTTCACTACTTGTTCACCACTGTTATCTATTTTACAATCTTCATGGTGATAGGGAAACAAGGGGGTTGGGGAGAGTCCTTTCCTCTGAAGTGATAAAAAATATTTATGTACAGTGACCCACACAGAAAACTTAAGTACAATCCACACTGACCTGGCTGTATGCATGGTAGTTCTGCTCCAAAGGTCCTACCAATGTGTCATAGTAACATAGTACCCAATGCAACGATAGCTGTATTTAAGGGTATGCCAAAACTCTTAAGGAATAGGTGAATATTTTTTTGACTGCGTGACAGTTATTTACAGAACGTGATTTTGGGAGAGTTTTAGTCTCTTTTCCAAATGAGAAAAAATTTCAAGAAAACAGCCATTCTGTCATTTCCAGTGGCCTTCATCAGTTTGACCACACATTGACTTCAGTGTTCAGTTCCACATCTGAAGACTTTGAGACTAAATTCTATACCTCAGTACAAAACAGCAATTAACTATGAAGCACACACTTGTGATGAAATATCCTGAAAGAGTTTTCTATGCTCTGAATGTTGAAGCCAGAAAGTTAGTAATTACTCTCACCACATATACAAAGCACAACTAATTCTGCAACTGAGATATGCAATTTAATAATACAGCGCAAACTGACATAGTTTTTCCTCACACAAAAATAAAATCTACAGCTCTTGGCCCACTAATCTCCATGGACCAATAATGGGAGTAAATTGATTCACAAGAATGTAATAGTTAAAAAAAAAAAAGGGAAACAAAATAACATTTGATATGAGAAGCTTCCTTTCATCAACTGTGAAAGCTGACTGCCCATTAAAAATGCAGAGAATTTAATCTGTAAATAAATGTATAATTACAAATTTACCTTTTCCTCCAAATGTGAAATGAAAATATTTTCTGGTTAATAAAATAAACTCAAATCATTTGCTTTAGCAAGAATGATGACATAGCTAATCAAAAATCTCCAAAATTAGTACTGAAATTATAGTGTAAGTGAAAATGAATAAAAAAAAGAAGTTATATCGAAAGGATAAAAAGCAGGCAAAGCATTTACTGGTAGAATAGAATAGAATAGAATAGAATAGAATAGAATAGAATAGAATAGAATAGAATAGAATAGAATAGAATAGAATAGAATAGAATAGAATAGAATAGAATAGAATAGTCACAGAATCACCAGGGTTGGAAGAGACCTCAAAGATCATCAAGTCCAACTTACAGTATCATAGTATCATAGTATCAGTCAGGGTTGGAAGGGACCACAAGGATCATCTAGTTCCAACCCCCTGACATGGGCAGGGACACCCTACACTAGATCACGCTGGCCAGAGCCTCGCCCAGCCTGGTCTTAAACACCTCCAGGGACAGGGCCTCAACCACCTCCCAGGATAACCCATTCCAGGGCTTCACCACTCTCATGCTGAAGAACTTCTTCCTCACATCTAGCCTGAATCTCCCCATTTCCAGCTTCATTCCGTTCCCCCTAGTCCTATCACTACCTGATAGCCTGAGAAGTCCCTCCCCAGCCTTCCTGTAGGCCCCCTTCAGATACTGGAAGGCCACAATGAGGTCACCTCAGAGCCTTCTCTTCTCCAGACTGAACAGCCCCAACTCCTTCAGTCTGTCCTCATACGAGAGGTGCTCCAGCCCTCTGATCATCCTCATGGCCCTTCTCTGGACACGCTCCAGCATGTCCACATCCCTCCTGTAATAGGGGCTCCAGAACTGGACGCAGTACTCCAGGTGGGGTCTCACCAGAGCTGAGTAGAGGGGGAGAAGCACCTCCCTTGACCTGCTGGTCACACTTCTCCTGATGCAGCCCAGGATCTGATTGGCTTTCCAGGCTGCAAGTGCACATTGAGAGCTCATGTTGAGCTTCTCGTCCACCAGCACTCCCAAGTCTCTCTCCTCAGGGCTGCTCTCCAGCCAGTCCCTGCCCAGCCTGCATTTGTGCCTGGGATTGCCTCGACCCAGATGCAGGACCCTGCACTTGGTCTTGTTGAAGCTCATGAGGTTGGCTTGTGCCCACCTCTCCAGCCTGTCCAGGTCCCTCTGGATGCCATCCCTTCCCTCCAGCGTGTCCACTGCACCACACAGCTTGGTGTCATCAGCAAACTTGCTGAGGGCGCACTCAATGCCACTGTCCATGTCACCCACAAAGATGTTGAACAAGACAGGTCCCAGGACTGATCCCTGAGGGACTCCGCTTGTCACTGGCCTCCACTGGGACATGGACCCGTTGACAGCCACTCTTTGGGTGCGGCCATCAAGCCAGTTCTGTATCCATCTAGTGGTCCATCCATCAAACCCATGTGTCGCCAGCTTGGAGGTGGTGCGGGACAGTGTCGAAGGCTTTGCTCAAGTCCAGGTAAACGACATCAGTTGCTCGCCCCTCATCTAGTAATGCTTTCACCTGCTCCTAGAAGGCCACCAGGTTTGTCAGGCAGGATTTGCCCTTGGCAAAGCCATGCTGACTACTCCCAATCACCTCTTCACTGTTCTTCTGAGTCAGTAGTGCCTCCAGGAGGATCTGCTCCATGATCTTTCCGGGCACAGAGGTGAGACTGACTGGCCTGTAGTTCCCCGGTTCCTCCTTCTTGCCCTTTTTGAAAATGAGAATAATGTTTCCCCTTTTTCAGTCTGTGGGGACTTCCCCAGTCTGCCATGACTTCTGGAATATAATAGAAAGGGGCTTGGCAACCTCATCTGCCAGTTCTCTCAGCACCCGTGGGTGTATCCCGTCGGGTCCCATGGACTTGAACACTTTCAGGTTCTTCAGGTGATCACGAACCTGTGCTTCACTTATGATGGGCAGTTCTTCCTCCCCGTCCCTGGCATCGTCTGCCATGACACCAGGAGTGTGGCTGGAGGCCCTTGCAGTGAAGACTGAGGTAAAGAAGTGATTGAGTACCTCAGCCTTTTCCACACCACTTGTGATTAATTCACCACTTTCCTTTCTGAGGGGGCCCACACCTTCCCTAGTCTTCTTCTTGCCATTAACATACCTATAGAAATTCTTAGTGTTCCCTTTAACCCCGCTGGCTAG
>JAWKAJ010000125.1:0-38193 GCA_033816785.1 Picus viridis
ATTCTTTTAAGAAGGAATTTGATTTCTAGAAGGGATACAAAGTCTATGACATAACACCTTTTTTTTTTTTTTAAGTGAGCATCGAATGGGCAAAGCTGCAAAATAAGTGCATGTGTGTTTACATGTGTGAAAGACTTTTATACTGTATGTGTTAGCCTTTTCATCTAGAAACCAGTGCTGTAGCTTGAGCGAGCAAACATTTAAGCAATGCCTAATGTTAAAAAAAGCATAGAGTTAGCGGACATCTGCAAGGACTTCCTTGAGTTGAAGTGTTTTCTGGGTTTCATTCAAGGGGTGCAGATTGTGGGAGGTGTTTCTGTATTCCTAAGAGTTAAAAACGCCTCGGTTACCCTTGTGTAATTAGACGACTCCTCCCCTACTTCGTCAGGCCCTGTCATCTGTTAGTTTGAGATATGGCATCGTAATGATAGTAGTGTGCTGCTTGCAATTCCTTAGCTCACACAGATGGGAGGAGATTTTCCAAAACTGCTAAAGGGTTTTCACTGCAGATCTTCCATTGAAAGCCAGTTATTCAACACTGCAGCTGCTGTTACAAAGATGACAAAATCATTTGGCTGCCCTGATTTATCAAGGACTTAAAGGCATGAAACCAATGACCTGGTAAAAATCATTGGTGTCACATAAAGGGAAGCCTGCATTATCAGAGCTAAGGCCTTTTAACAGCTTTTACATTAAATGTTTGAGGTTTTTAAAAAATGGTAAAAATGGCTGTGCAGAGAACAGAGTAGCCCAAGTAACTTGCAAAAATAAACAGTGTGATGTCTTTGCATACAGATTTTGATCATTGCATATACATTAGTACAGTCACAGCAGCAGTGAGAGAAAGCTGGAGGAAAATAAATTCCCAGGTTTGGTAGTGTATGGTTGTTTGGTGTGGTTTTTTGTTTTTAATTAGAGGAAAACTTGAACTCTTTCTACATTATTAAATGCTTGGATAATAGGAAGCCATCTCATCTTGTAGTTAGGGATCCTTGCACCCGTCTGAAACCTTATTTAAGCTATTCTCACCAAAACTGTCTGCATAAAACTGTCTGCTTTAATAAAGGAGCCTTATTCTGGAATCTATGCAAGTTTTCTGACTATTTGTTGCTGTAATACTGCTTGTTGTCTCTTGGCTCATATCTGTTTATAACGTGTTTACGCAATGAGTTTCTATAAACTCTTCACCATTTAATCTAGATACTACTGTTAATATTTAAATCCTTCCAGTTCCCTGACTAATTAGAAACTGAGGCTCTGTATGTTGAATTCTGCAGTTCAGAAGACATAGTAGGAAAGTAAACTTTTGGTTTTGGGATGTATATAAACTCGTATGTTTTGCCAAACCATCCAAGAAACTCACAATTGTGAAACACGTCTGCCTCAGTACATCAACATGACTTCTCAAATACTTTGGCATGCCATATTGTGATCTGACTTTTTGAGGAAAGGAGGTAGTCAGCTTGCATTTATTTAAAGGTTGACTGTGTCATGGACTGTACCTGATTGGCTCTGTCAGGGTTATTTGCTCACAGGCAGCACTATATCAATGTGACAGTACTGAAGCTAATATAATCAGGCTTTGCAGACCTGTGCGTTGCAGGAAGAACCATCCCTAATTCCTCAGCACTACCAGTTCAGAATGATTTGCATGGGGTTCTGTTCCTCTCTAAAGACGACAGTTGTGGGTGTATTTTGTTATGTTTTGGTTTGTTGGGGTTTTTTTACTGATTTCACTTCCCTGACCACATCTTATAGCTTTCTGCATATTTTAAGACTGGCTGCCATAACATGACTTCTTCCCTTACATTCATAATAGCCTGTGATACTGTAAATTTAAAGTGGTAGTTACTGCTGTATTAGACATCTTGTTTGCTCCAAGGAAAGTTCACACCAGTTAGATTTTAATGATAATATGTAAAAGTTAAAGCCACTAGTCTCCATCTAGAAAATGTCTACTGTGCTAAGTCTATTGTTGCAAGTAGATAAGAGCAATTCACATTGGTGGTGGTGAAAGTGATGACATTGTTTGCCTGAACCTTTGTCCAATTTTTACTGTTCAGCAATGCTGTAATAGAATATCAAGTCTGGGGCAACCCATGCAAATAGCAATAGAGGCAATTATTGTGGTGCTGCATTTAATGTATGATCTTGCCAACAGAAACAGTTGTTGCAAGTAAACATAGTGAGGTAGTTCTTCTGTTTTGGTTGGTTTTTAAACCAAAACAAACCAAAGGGTACTTGTTTACAGAAGGAAACAATCATTGGATTGAAGCTGGATTGTAAATGGAATAGCACAACTCCTTTACCTTTAAATATCACTGCTATTTTGTCTATAAGTAGACAATGTGCATTGGCTGATGCCTTCTCTAGAGTATTTTTTAACCAGCATTGAGTCAGCAAATCTTGAGTTTCTTTACTAACACAATCTTCCTTTGGGCACTAACACTAAAGATACAGGTCCAGAAGTTATTTCTCAATGGTGTTATAGGATCGGCCGGTTCTGTCTTCTCAGCTCTCACAATATTTTGAGTACAGCAGGTTACTGAACAGGAGTGAAGGCCTCATCTGAACTAAAACCAACTACTTGTTCTCTTGCTGGGAGGAAGGTTCTGTTACAGAGCCAAATGACTCTGTAATGATGCTTTCTCTTAAATATGCATGTATTGCAGTAGATAATTTGCATTGTCTTTCTTTGGATGAGAAACTGAGTCCAGTGGCATTCTCTAGATTTAAATACAGCATAGATTTAACTCCTTTTAAAAATTCCTTCACTTATTTAAACCAGGCTGTCCCCTGAATATTGTAGAAGTGAGAAGCAGAATTCCAAAGAAATAGAAATCCAGCAAAATAATTAATTAATGTTTTAAATCTCTGCCTTTACTATTAAAAAAATCACTAGCTTTTACTTTCTTTTAGTAATATTAATGTTGTGGAAGTCATCCTTATACTATATCCCTATACTATCCTGGTAAAAGGCTGTCCTGCTTATTGTGTGGCAGGCCTCTCATACTAGACAGTGATCTGCCATCTGTGTGGCATCTTTACATGAAATTTTGTGCAATATATTCTTTCAGAGAACACTGCAATTTGAGCTTGGGTTACAGTTTACCATGGTAATTCTTCAGAGGAACCTACTGTCAGGAGGATATGTGGTTTGTTTGTGGTGGTGTGCTGGTTTTAAAAATGAATATCTTGAGGTGGTTGTGTTTGTCATTGACATGCTGAACGAGCACTGCTCTAGGTTTAGTTTTAGAACACAAAGTTGTCATTCCATAACCCTTTAGTGTTATGATAGAATTGAGAGAATGATAATTCATTGAGAATCTCATCCAAACACCTGGTGAAACTGACTCTTTCCTTGTGTTTCTTTCCTTCCCCTGTAATTCAAGGCAGACTTTAAAAGCTTCTGTCAATCTGTATCTAAAGTAGAATCTGAAGAGCAAGAGACAAGAAATGGTTCCAACAGTATAGTAGAGCTTTTGTAGCCCCTAAAATAGAAGTGAACTAGAAGGGGAAACAACCACATAAAGACAGTTTTAGCTTTCAATAAAAAGTACCATGTAAATACTTTTATAACATCCTCCATTAGCTGAGTGCTGATTGATCTTTAACATACTGCATTGGAACATATTCCTTTTTTGTTACCTTCAGCCATCTTTTTATGTTGCTGTGATAGTAGATGTTGCATCTTTTGAAGAGATATGCATTAGTATTTATTAAGAGTAGCTGTCACAGGAAAACTGCCACCAAGCTATCACCTCTTGTCATACAGTAAATCTGGAACAGAATATTATAGAAAGGATTTTTGTGTTATATGGATCTGGTTTTGCTTGATTGATCCCCTTAAACCATCTGCTACAAATGGTTTAAGGTTAAATTCAAAGAATTCCATATCCATATTCTTAAATTAACATATTCCACTTTTATTGTAGTTTCTTATACTAATTCCACTAGTTTTTGCTGTGGTACTGCACAATTTTGTTCACAGAAGCACATGCCAGGACTTATGATTTGTAACTCTGGAGTTTTAAAGCTCCTGGAATGAGTCACCAGATACACAAGTGAGATAACTCTGTTACTCAGAGAGCCCCTGGGACTCTTCCTCCGTCTTTTACACACTATCTTATCTGCATTGATGTCTTAGATTCAATTTGTTCAGATTGAAACTGAGTTTTGATTTGCCTTGGAGGCTTTGTCAAAAATGTGGCAGAAGTTATTTAACAATTAGGGCAAACTGAAGTTGCAAAGTTTATTTCATTAAAAAAAAAAAAAATCCAGTGGTATTAGGCAAGGAAGTGCAATAAAACATCAAATCACTTGTGCAAATAGCACAGCTACTTTTAACTGTGCAGATAAAACCCCAGTAACTCAAAAATTTTAGTGTATTATGGCATATATTGATTGTATTCAAGCGTACTTGAGGTAGTAGATCAGCAGTAAGGTACCTTCTACTATCCTAATTTCCTTTACTCTTCATTATCTTGTGCAGCATTCATGCTTCTGTAAAAGCACCCACATTGCTGTCACAGGGCTAGCTTTGTCCATTGTAGTTGTAGGAGGCAGTATTTTAGTCAGAGAGCTGGGCAGGATCATGGGATACTGGAGTTCATGTTCCAGCTTTGCTTCTTTATGTTAGTGTGAATATGAACATGAGATGCTGTCATGGGCTGCTGAAAGCAGAACGCTTTTGCAAATGTGGATCCTTAGTGTGCATGACTAAGTGGGAGCTGAGCTCTTCAGGGTTTGCTGCCTTCCCGTTCTACAGATGAGCAACATTATTATTAGCCTTTCTCTCCTGGTCTCTTCTGTGTGCTGATGGTGACTTTTTCAAAGGCAGCCTGTCACTGGCTGCTTTTTCAGAGTATGGCAGTATCTTTGATCTCAAGTGGGGCCCCTAATTAGTCTAATGACTAAAACTCCCTGACAGCAGAGTGCTTAGCATAAAATAATTCCAGTCCAACATCACACAAATGCATTATTCCTGAATTGTGTTTCCTTTGGAAGTAGAGCTTTGTTACTGCTTTGTTACTTTGTCCTTCATATAATTTTTCAATGGGAAAAGGACTGAGACACAGGAGGCTGCTGGATATAACATTTCCAGTTCCTCCTGGAATGCATAATTGTATAAACTTAGCAACTGCACTTGGTTGCAATCTCCTCGTATCTGTCTTTGTCTTTTTTAAGACAAAATAAAAGCATATTCAGGTACTTGTCTTCTTTGGAGAGATGAATGATTTGTGAAAAATTCCTGCAATTTGTGACAGCCACCTGCTCCCTTGGTCATAGATTAATAACACCTGACCAAGCATGAAAACGTGCTGAGGCCATCTGCCTCTCCCCATACTGGGCATGATGGGGGAGTACATTAGAGTGTTGTCTTACTAACTCTGCAGCACAGCCTCCCATTCAGAACCATATTATCCATTCTGTTTAACCCAGTTCATTTGAGAGAATGTGGGATCTTTTCACACAGGACCTTGGCAAACAATGTTTTTATCTGGCCTTCTTTTGCCATAGTGTTGCAAAGTCCTCTGTGTGTGTGTGTGTGTTTATGAAGAGAGCTTATTGTTAGTTAATATTCCATAGAGATTCTTATTGAAGCTCATTGAATGAACTGCAGAGATGCTGCTTGTCTCCATCTGACCATGTCTCACAGGGCTGCCTTTGGATTATAAATTCTTGCTTAATTCTTCAAAGTGCTAAAATATGTTTTCAATTTTAAGCATGAAAATGGTCCTGCTGAAATAAGTACCAGGATCATGAAAAACAAACAAACAAAACACACCCCTCCTCTCCAAACTGCATTACATTATAATTGTTGTTTCAAAATTAAGTAAACCCAAACAGCAACAAAACCCAACCAACCAAACAGAAAAATCGCAACAAAACACAAAAAACCCAAACCAAAATGAAAACCACCACCAAAAAAAAAAAAAGCTTTCAGAGCCTAGATTCCAGTTAGATATCTGGAACAAGAAAAATATGTAAACAAGTGGCTTATATTTGAATAGATGTTTCTTAAAATAGTAACGATAATTAGTGCCTTCAGGAGCCATCAGCCTGTACTTGATGTTTATAATACTCAGCTATATATAATTAAGTGGTCTTATTGTAAGTTTAGTTCTTTCTTTTCCCACTATTATCTCTCCAGATCTTGTAATTTAGTCTGTGAAGGTTGACACTTGTTCGCATTAGTCATCCAAGACTTGTGTCTTTATCCTGCAAGTAGATCAGTATGTTCATAGCAGCTCATAGTATTAGTCCAGAATTTTAAGCAGCTTGGGCCAAAAGCCTCTACCAAATACCCAATTGTTGTTTCCAGACCAGATCTCAACTGTGACCTCATGTGCTAGCTGTGTGTTTTATAAGCCTAATTAAAATCTGAGTAGAAAACAAATTATCTTACATAATTTTTTATAACACTCCTGCAAGTAAAAGTCAGGATCTATGGACATTAAAGTTGAACTATAATATTGGGTGGACATTTCTACCACTTTGTAATGAAGCAGATGCTTTTTTTTTTAAACCAGAAGCCAATAGTCCACTTGTTTTTCCCTCCTGTCAATACTGAAAATGCTTTTGGGTGAAAAAGAAATAAATAATTTCTTTTAAATGAAGACACAAATTACAAAAAATCAGTGAAAGTTAGAAGGACATATGTTGAAGTTTCTTTATCCAATATGCTGGAAAGTGTCCAGAGAAGGGCAACAAAGTTGGTGAGGGGTTTGGAAGACAAGCCTTATGAGGAGAGACTGAGGGAACTGGGGTTGCTTAGCCTGGAGAAGAGGAGGTTCAGGGAGACCTTATTGCTCTCTACAACTACCTGAAGGGTGGTTGTAGCCAGGTGAGGGCTGGCAGCCAGCACAAGAACAAGAGGACACAGTCTCAAGCTGCACCAGGGGAGGTTTAGACTGGATGTCAGGAAGAAATTCTTCATAGAGAGAGTGATTGCCCATTGGAATGGGCTGCCTGGGGAGGTAGTGGAGCCATCATTGTTGGAGGTGTTTAGGAGGAGACTTGATGGGGTGCTTGGTGCCATGGTTTAGTTGATTAGATGGTGTTGGATGATGGGTTGGATGCGATGATCTTGAAGGTCTCTTCCAACCTAGTTTATTCTATTCTAATTTGTAGATACTAGAGGTACCATGAAGACTTCGCTATCTTTCCCACTCCACACCTCAGGTTTTTTAATTGTTGCTGCTTGAAACTGAATGATCAAAGTTGTGATCAAATGAACAGCTGAAAACAAGCAGTGTATGTGATTCCATCCCACAGTAACTACTTATGTTCAAAGATTTTGCTGCTTTTTTTTAAATCCTGGGAATGGAGAATAATATTTAGGGGGGAGGGAATGATAGATTTTCATTGACTAAAAATTGTTGTTTGGCTTTTTGTGGAATCAAAATGAGTAAGGACTTGTGTTCTTCTGCAGCAAACCTTTTGTTTTTCTTCACTTCTGATCAGGAAAGAAAACTTATTTATTGTTCTGGTTTTGTCTGGGATAGACTCCAAATTAGTAGTGTGATAGTAGTGTAGCCATTTTATGTGATGGCTTGTCAAAACATGAGTCATTCCAAAACATTTATGCTCCAGGAAATGAGGAGTATTGCTCCTCTCTTGGAAAGAGAATCAAAAGAGAACATTGATCAATTTGTGAAGGTAAGAATTATCTTACATAGTATATCCTGCTGAAATAGTTTTCATATCTAGAGAATCCATTTTTTCCCAAGAATGAAAATGAAATATGTGTGGAAATTATTTTGCTGCTACCTATTTTATGCCGGCTGCTTCTTATGAGTGCTTCCCCCACCTCCCCAGAGTGACATTTCATTTCACAATCAAAGACAGACAGCAGCTTGGTTCTGACTGATCTCAGTTTTGAGTGTTTTGTGTATCTTACTCTTTTCTAAACTTTTGTAACAAAAACTCAGCCATACAGGTCAAAGAAAATAGGTTAAATGTAGGACAGAGGTAGCTGAAGGTTGGTCTGATGAAAAAGATTTCTGCTGGGAATAGGACTCTAATGGAATTTGAATGTCTTAGTATTTGCTAATTAATTACCTTTTTTTTAATTCTATTTTTAATTTTACATTCTAAGAAAAAATAAAATGCTCTCCCTCTTCTCCCCACCTCCCCCAAAACAGCATTGAAATACAGTGGAAGTATTATAGCCTTAATGAAATAAGGGATTGGGGATTGTCTTAAAACCCATCAAGAATCAGTATTCTATACTTTGCAATTAAATTATTTCAAAGTCAGAAACCTTCATTGGATAAAATAATTATTAGTGGCCTCTTTTATCAATGCAGTTAATAGAGATAAAAGACTAGGCAGCAAGAAAAGTTGCTATTTGTAGTAAAACTCTCTTTATTTATATTAAGCTTCCTTCCTAACACACTTTCTAGTTTCTTTTTAAGTGGAGATGTTACAAGGATGTGTAATTCACATTCTTAACCACATTGTGTTACAGAGAAGATCTAGGACTGAGAGTTTTGCTGGGTCCTATTTGGCCTGCCACTGACCAAGAATTACAGAGAAATAGTTCAGTTGCACATCTATTTCTTTCCTCTCCACACTCTAACCTAGGCTCCTCTTTTTCCTTCCACTTTATTAACTAATTCTTTATCTTTAGCAGATGTCAGATGCAGGTGTCCCTAAAATGCTTTCTAGAAGCATTTTAGAAGCCTAGAAGACTGTTCAGTTTTTTCAAAGCTCTTGTATTTGACTTCCTAGACCTGGGAAAACTGTAGGTAGAAATTAGATTTAAGTAGCTTTTAGCTGCCTTGCAACACCTAAAGGTTATTTTGTCTCCCACGTAAGGCAAAATATTCTCATTTTTAAATAACTTTCACTTTGTCAGATCACAGGGAGGCTGCTTTTCAGTCTCAAAATGCTATCATTCTCAGGCTGAGAGCAGCTGTTTACCATGCTTCTTTCAAGGTGGTAATTAGGTTTACAGCTCAGTCTTGCTAGTGCCTCTGCAAATATACACTTAAAGGTGAGCTTTTGTTGTTGTGATCATTTAAACACGACAAACCTTTCTTCATGTTAAACCCACAGGGTTTATTAATTTCAGGGGGTCTTTGGATTTGGCCCTTATTTGGAGAACATTCTACAACTGTGATTTGGTAAAAATACAGATTGTTGCGCCTGCTTTTTAATTATTATGATTTCATGAAATCGAGGCTTTTAAATTGGAAAACTGCATTTGATGTAAGCAGTTATGCAAAGGAACCCCACTTGAAAATGTCAAGTCTTCTCTGCTTAGGGGCTTGTATTTCACAAATTGGCTCTAGTGTACTGACATTTCAGTCTAGGATCTCACTGGCTACCCCTGGGTGAGTCTGCAGACATCTGCAAGTTTCTGCATATTGCCCCAACACAGAGTCTGGCAGATACAACAGACTTAAGATCTTTGTCTATCTTCTTGGCCCACATGCTTTATCAGTGCAAACTCCCTACAAATCTTTAACCCCTAGTCTGTTTACTTTGGAAAAAAATACTGCTTTGCAGCCTTTTCTCTGTGTATAGGAACCTGCTTAGCAACTAGGTGAAGACCTTTCATTCTTTCACTTTGGAAGAGCAGTCATTTCCATCTGTTTTAATATGTTTTCTTGTTGTTGAACTGTACTCAATTGACAGTTTCTTGTACAGTTTCTCATTGCAAGAAAAACACTCTGCTTTGTTTTTCAGCAGTATTTTCCACAGAGATCTGTCATCCTCTAAAACCACTTCAGCATTCATCACTGTTCTACATATATTGTGATTTATGTCTTGCTCTCACTACCTGTGTTCTTTTCAAGAACTTAACCTTAACTGTCAATTTGACACTGTTTACCTATCGTACTCCTATGAGCAATGTGTTAAGGTGTCACAAAAATAAATATGCATAATTGTAAGGCAATAATTATCACAGAGTTTGATGTAAAGAATGCTTTAATTACTATAGGTGTATGTAGAAATACTGTAAGAATTTAATGCTTGAAAGAATGAAAGATACCTGCTTACTCTCACAAGTATATGGTGTGGAATTAATATGATCTCAGCCTCAGGGTGAGAAGCTGGTATTCTTCATAACACTCATTATGAGCTGCCTTTAGGGAAACTGTGGAATGAAGTTCTTTTGACTGTAAGGAAGAATTGCAGAGTGTTCCCCCAAGAGGGTGAAAGCAAGCTAGCATTGCACATGTATTAATCTGACACACAGTTACATTGTTGTGGGGAAATCTGTCTATCTTGCAGTTTATAGATGGGTGAGAAGGCCAGCAAAGCACTCAGTAGACTATCTGCCATTTACTAAATTGTTGCCAATAATTATGCCTCTCTTTTGAAATGATCTACAAGTAATTCAAATTGATGAGAATGTGCAATGTGCCAAATGATTTGGCAAAATATCAGGTATCTCTGAACATGGCAGCTCCTGCTGACCTGCTATATAAAATGACATAATGTGATGTGACTGACACTGTGTAACACTAAGCAGTGTGTAGGAAATTGGAAAATACAGTGTTTTCAAGGCCAAGGTAGTGAGAAAAATACATTTTTGATGGATGTCTACTGAAAAAGAAATCATGCTGTTTGTGAAATGTCTTTTGGTCTAGTATTGGAGGACAGAAAATAGACTTTATGACTGGTTGTTAGCCTTGAATGATCAGCTGAAAGACGCTGTTGAAGATATTGGGAAAGGTGGTATATTATAGGGTAAACAGTTGGATCTACTTAAGGTCTTTTTTCCTCTGGATAGAGAAGGGAGAAAGAAGTGACATTTCCCTTAACAGTGAATCAGAAACTTAACTTTGTGATATTAGCTATTATCAGAGACTGACATTCTGTTCTGAACTCAGAATTTCATGCTTTTATTTTAAATAGTAAATTCTAAGCAATGAGATTTCAATAGCTTTTCTCTCATCTATTAGTACCTTGCCCTATACACTGATCACACTGGTGTGAACCCTGTTACCGTCACACAAAAGAACAAAGGGTGACAATCTGGTCTACACAGCCCTGCCTGTGAAGGGGACTTACCATTTATGAATAGGCAAAGGCTTACCTATGGAAATAGGCTGATGAAGATGCATAGCCAGTTTGTCAGAATGCCCTGAGAAGTGGTTAATTGTTTCTATAAAATATATGGTGCAATTTTCCCCTCCCCCACGTTTTCATTCTTACTGTGATTAGAAGAGCAAAGAAAAGGCATGAGTAGAAGCTGCAAGGCTAATAGGATCTTACAGACTTAGACTCAGATTATGAGCCTGTAGAAATGGATGAAAATATTTGACCTAAAGCTTATGAAGTCAGCTTGAACTTTTAAGACTAATAGCCTTGCTGTACAAGGAAATAAAATATCTGAGTGCAGTATTCATATACTACAGCTAATGTAATTTGTGTTTCTAATATAATGCAAAGAAACACATGAGGTTTGTTTTTTTTTTTTTTCCTTCTTATTGTTGCAGGAATTTGTTGTTTGGTGGTTCTTTTTTTGTTTGGTTTTTGGTGGTTTGTGGTGGTGTTTTTGGTTTGGTGTTTGTGTTTGGTTTTTTTGGGGGGTGGTGGTTTGGGCATTTTTTGTAGTTTGTTTGAGCAAAACCCTGGGAAATTTGCAAATGTTACAGTAGGAATTCAGGTAGCATTAGTTCTGAATGTCAAGATGATTGGTTCTGTCTTGAGGGCTATAATTTACAAGCCAGTGATATTTCACTTTGACTTCAGTGGTGATCCAGCTGCTCTGCTTGAAAAACAAGAGTGGAGCCAAGCCTCTCTCAGTCCTTTGCTGGTTCTTTCAGTGGTTATGTAGGTATCTTGCTGAGTTTTGAGTGTTACAGCTTAGGTCTGAGTAGAGAACCAAATGAAAGAGAAATTGTTCCTTGTTCTTATTCTCCAGTAAGGAGTACATTCTACACTTCAGTTCAGCTCAGTGATTAGACTGTTGCACAAGAGACTCCTGAGGGGAAATGGGAGAAGTTGAAAAGAGTATAAATGAGGCAGGAAGGGATACTGTCACTTACATAAAAAAATACCTCCACTTAACAATAAGAAGTGAAGTATGTGATATCAGTTCACCGGTATTGTCTATTTCTTATTGGATACCCTAGCTAGAAACATTGCAATAACTATAACGCCATCTGAGCTGTCATACGCCTGCCTAGACTAACGCAGGTATATACTTGAGCATGGGCTTTCTCATCATTCACCTTTGAGAAGCATTAATATGTCCACTCCAACCCCCACCCCCCCAAATAGTTGAAGCTCTGGGAATGTTTTTGCTGTTATATATGAGTTATAGGTTGATATTATTAGCTTAATAAAATAGAACTGCTCTGGATATGGAAGCTTTGCTGTGAAAACATGATGAGGTGGCAGGAAGCTAAGATTACCACAATTTTACTAGAAATATATATATTCTGATGAAGCCTCTCATTCATTAACTATGTGCATACACAAGTTGGTGAGGATTAAAGTGTAGGTGGCTTAGTATTCATGCTACAGAAAACAATATCTCCTCCCTTCAAGACAAGGGAAGTATCAATCAAATCACTTTTTCACCATTTTTTTAAAATGTAGCTGCAGTGGAATTCTGTGTTTGGTTGTAATGAGATAGCCATATTAGGATGCTGTTTCCCAGACTAGAGAACTCACTGATCAGATTTTCTGTCCAGTCAGCATGGTTTCAAGTGTCACAAACACCCAAAAGCATGTTAGCCCTGTCTAAGTTTGTAAGGAGTACGGAGTACAAGCCTTTTATTTTTCTGACAGGAGTAAATGAATAAGTTCAGTTCATTCCATAGCTCCGCTCTTTGAACACGAAAGCCACAACTCTGAGCTGCACACTTTGAGATGGGCATGCAGATAAAGTTGTGTTTGACATCTGCTTTGATTATTCACCTGCTGGAGGAGATATGGGTGCGAGTTGCCATCACCATGGTGGTAACTCTGCTGCTGGTCACTTTCTTTAAGGAAGAACTAGAACAACAATTTCCTCATGTAATAGTGCTGTGAGGTAGTGTCATTGATATAGAAAGCTTTGATTTCTCTCTACCATGGTCTCTTCTCACTCATTCATTCAGCATCCTGGTAACAACGCACACAGGCTCTGTGCCTGGGAGCATGGCACTAGCAAAACTGGGAATATTATGAATACAGATGAAGTCTGGAATGCACATTGTAGGATGTTAGCTCACCAAAACTAAAGTGTAATCATAGATATAAACAAAACCAATTTATGTTTCAATTAGGGTAAAGCAGAATTTACTACTTTTTATTGTCCTGGCTAGAACAACACTTGGGTGAATTTTTTTTCTTTTCAGTTATTAGCCTATATTAATGATGGATTCACTCAAAACAATAAACAGTGCTGTTCCCAGTTAGTTTTGCCTCTTGGGGGGGGGGGAGGGGGGAGGGGGCTGCTTTGGGTTTGTTTTCTTTTTAGTTTGCTTGCCCTTTTTTTTTTTAATAAAACTAATACAAATATTGAAGGTAATTTATCTTTAATTTTTGTTCATGCTGAGTGATTTTAGCCAGTGAAAGCCTTATGTCCCATTTAATTGTGAAACAAGGATTGGGCTCAGTCATGCCTGTGAAAATTGTCAGCTTTCCAGCCATTCATAGCCAAGGAGTAAGAAAAATATCTGCAAGTGAATGCTGCTTCTCCCCCCAACGCTTTTGTCTCTTGTTTTGCAAAACTGTCCTTATGTAACACACTTAATCTGTGATGTAGCAATAACTCTAGTGAGGCTTTCTTAGTTGTAAGTCATTATTCCCTATTATTCTGCCTGCCTCAAGAGCTGCACTGTTTATATAAAAAGACCTGCAGCTGATTTTAAAGGCACAGCCTAAACCTGCCACACATAGCATGCATAAAGTTTCATTAAGACAAACCAAGTTACTGTCACTTGCTATTAATTTCCGCTATATACTTTCTGTATCAAGGTATCAATGATTTTAATTTTGTACAGTTGGGTTCTTTTAATAGTTATCATTCTGGTTTGCTCATTCATAGCAACAGGTGTGAAATGGTCATGCTCAAATGAAAAAATAGCCATTGATGGTTTATAGTTGTTTCAAGATTCGTTGTTTAAACTACATCTTACTGTCTTTAAGAATTCAAGGAATGCTTCTGAGAGTAGCCTTTAATTAAAGAAAAGGAATACATGGAAAATTTTAATTGCCACTGAATGCCTGTGGAAGAACAAGCATCTCTGAACAATGTGGGTTTTTAGCTGCACTGCAAAAGTGCATTCTTTCCAGCTGGGAAGAATGTTAATGGTGTCAATTACCCACTTTATGATAATGAATGAGGAAGGATGGAATGCAGGATTCCTCTGTTGAGGATGATATGACTGCATGAGTGATGTTCAAATAACTTTCAGTAAGATCCATGTTATAGGGCTGATTTTTAAACAATGCAGTTCATTGCCCTTTATTGTGTCTTTCAAATGAAAGTGTTAAGAGGTCAGACAGAATATTCTATTGGAAGGAAGAGGGGAAGAGATAGATAAATGATGAGTATTCATCTAAGTGCTATGGCAAGTGGCATGAGGAAACACGGGGAGTAAAGATACTCTGTGGAAGAAGCCTTGGTTTGCAATATTGACAATGATGTAGGAGGACTGCGCCGTAAGTGACCAGCAAGGTGGGAGGGAGGTGCACACTTCTCCCCTAGGTGACCAAGGTGCTGTAGGCTGGATGAATTGTTGTGTCAGTCCATGAACTATTCAAAGGCTTCAGTGCTGGCACTGCTGATGCAAGTTCATATCTTCTTATCTCCTTCCAACCAATCCTTTGGTAAGGCTAATAAATAAAATATTCAGTGCAAAGCTCAGTGTCTCCCAAGAATAAGTTAACTGATCTTGAGACTTCTTACACGTAGAAAAGCTTTGCTGAATGGCACAATAATTTTGCTTATGTAAACTGATAAAGCTTCATTGCATTAAAACATACTGACCTTAAAATTAAAAATATACTCATGTTCCACATGGGGCTCTGGATTATTTTGTAGTCTTCTGCCTACTGGGAGGGAGGTACAAGCCTTCTGACTAAAGAAAGTTTCAGGGGATTGGGGAAAGGTATCAAAAGTAGAAATTGGTTTTCCACATGGGATGAACCATTTGAGAGAAGCTTGAATGCAAGAAGTAGGGAAGTAAGTAGCATAATTCTCACTGCTATCACAGTGGTTATGCACACAACACTGAACTTCAAATTTAGGGAAAGTATGTTAGCACGGGCTGCACTGATTCATTTATAAACCAGAAGCCATAGAAATGTACTGTAAAACTTTGTGCTTGATTAAGCACTGTCTCTTACTCCCCAGCCTGCTTATTACCAGGACAACGTGTTACAAATTGAGCTCTTGAAAACTCCCAGAAGTTGTTCCTCTGCTGGAAACCTTCCTGACAAATTCTTCCCCTGAGCAAGAATTGACTAGCAAATTCCAGTAATGCTCTGGGTACTTGTGTGTTGTGTAAACTTGTCTCTTAACTTCTGAATTCTGCTGTTTCTAATTTCAGTTGAATGTGTGACAGGCCAAGGCTGTGGCTCATGAAATTATCTGTTCTGTGATAATATTGCAGCTGTGTTAAACCACCAGGAATGGTGTCTCATTCCTTTTCATAAAATGTTTATTCATGGACTCTGGTCCTGAAGTGGCAATGTTCATGGTAGAGGCATGATACTGCTTCTGTGAGCTTTGTTTTCTTGCTTTGCTGTGTGTGTTAGAAATGTGTGGCACAAATCAGACGATCAATAAGAAAATTATTCACTTCATAACCAGACTCCTGCTAAAATTTATCTCTTAGAGAAAAGAAAAGGAAACAAACCAAAAACAAACAAACAAAGGATGGAAGTGTTGCTTTTCTGTCTAGAGCTGGTCAAATGATGGGAGGCTGAACATGAGCCTGCAGTGTGCCCAGGCAGCCAAGAGGGCCAGTGGCATCCTGGCCTGCATCAGGAACAGTGTGGCTAGCAGGAGCAGGGAGGTCATTCTGCCCCTGTACACTGCACTGGTTAGGCTACACCTCGAGTACTGTGTCCAGTTCTGGGCCCCTCAGTTTAGGAAGGATGTTACAATACAATACAATACAATACACCAGGTTGGAAGAGACCTTCAAGATCATCGCATCCAACCCATCAAACAATCCAACCCACCCAACAACTAGACCATACAGCCAAGCACCCATCAAGTCTTCTCCTGAACACCTCCTGTGAAGGTGACTCCACCACCTCCACGGGTAGCCGATTCCAATGGGCAATCACTCTCTCCGTGTAGAACTTCTTCCTAACATCCAGCCTAAACCTGCCCTGGTGCAGCCTGAGACTGTGTCCTCTTGTTCTGGTGCTGGATGCCTGGGAGAAGAGGCCAACCTCTGCCTGGCTACAACCTCCCTTCAGGTAGTTGTAGAGAGCAATAAGGTCACCCCTCAGTCTCCTCTTCTCCAGGCTAAGCAACCCCAGCTCCCTCAGCCTTTCCTCAGGGGCTTGTGTTCCAAACCCCTCACCAGCTTTGTTGCCCTTCTCTGGACAAAATGTTGACTTGCTGGAACGTGTCCAGAGGAGGGCAATGAAGTTGGTGAGGGTTTTGGAACACAAGCCTTATGAAGAGAGGCTGAGGGAGCTGGGGTTGCTTAGCCTGGAGATGAGGAGACTGAGGGGTGACCTTCTTGCTCTCTACAACTATCTGAAGGGAAGTTGTAGCCAGGCAGAGGTTGGTCTCTTCTCCCAGACAGCCAGTACCAGAACAAGAGGACACAGTCTCAGGCTGCGCCAGGGCAGGTTTAGGCTGGCTGTTAGGAAGAAGTTCTATACAGAGAGAGTGATTCTCCATTGGAATGGGCTGCCTGGGGAGGTGGTGGAGTCACCGTCATTGGAGGTGTTCAGGAGGAGACTTGATGGGGTGCTTGGTGACATGATCTAGTTGTTTGATGGGTTGGACGCCATGATCTTGAAGGTCTCTTCCAACCTGGTTTATTGTATTGTATTGTAAATGATTCCCGTTCCATGGTAAATTTGTTTGGTTGTTTCTTTTCCAGATAGGAATATTCTATAATTGGCTTTTTTTTTGACAGAGACACTTGTCTAGAGTAGGAAATATCTTAAAATCTTGTTTGGCTTTTCTTACAATCCTGTGCTTATTATTTAAATTTAATAACTAGTGGTATGAAGTTGTATTTATGCGTTATAATGCATTTCAATTCTAAAACTATTTAGATGTTTTTTCATTCTTGGTAAGTTATCTGTAGTTTTCTTGCTTTCCATGCAAAGACAAGATAATTGATTTTCCCCCCCATTCTTTTCTTTTCCTTCTCTTGACATGTGATGAATTTGACTTTAATTCAGTTTAATACAGTTTAAGCTGTATTATTCTGCAGCTCTATTTCTTTAATACTCTATTTCATGACTCAGCTGTATTTCCAAATACTGCTTTTGGTGTGCGTATTCTCCCCAGCTTCCAGAGTGGAGAACATTTATAAAGAGAGATCACTTTTCAAACTACATTTTTAGTTCAGTCACTTGGAATTCTGAGTTTTAATTAGCATGGCCAAATTCAATTTCATAGCACCCAAGCATAGAGCAGTGACTCACACTTAGTTAAAATTGCACATTCCAAATCTGGCATGTTGACCTACTAATTACTATGCCAATTATTAAAGTATAATATGTTACCTATTGGTAATATAGCAGTTGTACTGCCCTCCTTGATTAATTATGTTGCTTCTTACATATTTTCAATAGAGAGAGATGACCACCTCTTTTCTACCTGCTGCACAAGCATATTTTAACATGGAGGCAGGTGGTGAGGCAGGCCCCTCTTCCTCATGGTGATCTACAAATATGTGAAGAACTTCTGTGCAAAGTCATGTGGTTTTGTCTACTTTTTATAGGCAGGTTAGAGGATAAAAAATAGTGCAGGCTTAAGAAGAAGAATGCAGTTTTGGTTTCTAGCTATACTTTCTTTCAGGGCTTTGCTTCACAGTACACACCATAGAGAAGAAAGAAAATCCCAAAGCCAGCCATGTAGAGATCAAGTACTTGGATACACATGGTGTTGGTGGTCTGATTTATGTGCTGCATATTGTCCTAGGTCTTCAGATGTCTGTTAAAGTCATACGAAGTAGAGAGGGAAAAACCACGAGAGAGAAAGGATAAGGCCAGACTAAAACTCTTGCAACTTTCCTTAGAAATAACGCTAAATGGATTTCAGTATTAGAGAGAAGAGAGAGAAACAAGAGAGAAACAAGCCATAATGAAGCTGTCGTTCCACTATATAACAGTAGCTGATATTGACCTGCAAGAAAGGTTTTGAGGGTGTAAATGGCCTTAGATTCCTGACTTGAATTTGGAAGAGAAAATTGCTAAGTGCTAATGAGATTTCTGTCTCTACTGCCTGCAAAATCAGTTCACTTCCACTTCTTACATGTTTACTTTGTGTTTTACTTGTAGATGGTGGTTTTCTGTAGAAATGCTTAAAGCCACACTGCTTATTTAATCTTTGCAAATTTGTAGCATGAATCTGTGGAGTTTTCAGTTTCAAAATATAAAATTTCCCTTTGAAGTTTTGATGAGTGTAGATAGAGCATGTTTGGAACCTTGTACCAGATCGATTACCTCTTTCTTTGTCTGTTTAGTGGCAACTATTTTAAAGAATATGCTGTGACATCTTTATTGTCCCTTAGTGATGAGGACAGTGACTTCAATAATAAATTTAAGCCTCAGTTGGTTAATAGAGTTAGGCATGTCACCATACATTATAAAAGCAATCAAAACTGTTTTTAATGAGCTTCAGTTGAGTGTGAATCCCAGTTTTATGCAGCTTAAACTACAGAAAGCCTTCTAACAGATCATCTTGCTACTTTGGGGAACCCACTAGAGGTGGAAATTTCATCTACAGGTAGTTTGCCTGTACCAGTGAGAGTCAGGTTTGTGCAGTGAAAATAGAAACTGAATGAAGTGAGATTTGGGGATATGTTCAAGTTGGCTGTTTTCTTAACTTTTTCTGTATTTGTCATGACTGGAAAAATAATAGACTTTCAGATTGTTTTATTTTGTCATAATTTAGATTGTGTGGGCAATTCAAGCCAAAGGGAACCTATCAACACTGTTCAATAGTAGTGACAAGAGGCCTTCTCTTAGAATACTTGTGTTACTCTAAGCAAAGTCCTGCTAGTATAGGCTGTGAGATACATACTGAATAGACCCCTGTTTATTTCAGTTGCTTTACATCAAGTCCCATTTTACTTTCATTAGGATAGCTATCTCATAAGTGATCCTCCGGGAATGTCGCTGGTCACTGCTTTAATGCAGCTACCGCAGTGCTATTGTATATAACTTACTGCTGAGGTCTGTGGGAGAAATACACAGTTTTTGTAGTGCCTAGAAATAGATCAAGTCAAATTCAAAACATTCAGCTTCCTAATCATCTAGAGTCATGCCCTAATACTCCAGACCATTTATCCTACTTCAGGAAGAGTCATCTTTGTTTTCCTAAACATTGTCACCAGACTTAGTAATATTTATACCCTGCCAGTTTGCCTTTCTCTGAGGTCTTGTAATATAGATTTCTTTTTCTAATCCTTCTAACCTGAAACATAAAATTGCTCCATCAGTGGAGAGGGAGGAGAGGAACAGCTTACTAGGTCATGAAATAATATGCCTTATCTAGTGGCAAGTAATGAAACTTCTAGGAGACTGTCATCATTGGGTAGATATTTTCTGATGCTGCTAGCGAATGCTCTTAAGGCATTAATCCTGCCTGTTTGTTCTGCATATGTTGTGTCGGAATAATTCCTGACTGATTTCACATATTTTGACTCCAGCTTTGTAATTATGAAATTGCAGCCTCCTACAGATGTGATGATGGCTGAATTATTATTCTACCCTAACTGGGGTGATAAAGTCACTTGCTTTCAGAGCCATTTTCTGAGATGGTTATAATATTCTAAATAAGCTGTTTGTCCTAAAAATGTTTATTGCTTGCATTCCACAAAATGAGATTTTAAAAATGAAGTCTATCAGTGTTTTGTGCTATTTGGGTTTTCTGAGTGTGGAAACTTTAGGCACCGAGAAAATGATTCAGGAGCAGCTCTCTTTTATACTTCACTAAAGTAACAGTTCAAATTTCACATGTACATAGTAGATTTTCTTTGATACTCAAATTTCAGGTAACTGATACAGAATATGTATGGGTTTAAGGGCCACATTTGGACCATGAGATTTGGAGCTCAGCAGATTTACTTCAAGTAAGAATCTTTTTCAATAGCAATGAAGTTTTACTGTGATATTCCCAGTTGTTATCCATGCTGCATGTGCTGTTGATACATAATCTACACTCCTGCTAACAGTCTGCTCTGATCCAGTTTTTTCCTCTTTCTTCCTCTCAAATGCCAGCTACTCCTTCTCCCAAATTTACCAGTTAATTAACTTAATTAGGTCACATCATGGTCTTGCAGGCAGCGATACTCTGAAACCGCAGCCTGCAAGACCATGATGTGACCTAATTAAGTTAATAATTGGTAAATTTGGGAGAAGGAGAAGCTGGTATTTCAGAGGAAGAAAGAGGAAAAACTGGATCAGAGCAGACTGTTAGCAGGAGTGTAGATTATGTATCAGCAGCACATGCAGCATGGATAACAACTGGGAATATCACAGTAAAACTTCATTGCTATTGAAAAAGATTCTTACTTGAAGTAAATCTGCTGAGCTCCAAATCTCATGGTCCAAATGTGGCCCTTAAACCCATACATATTCTGTATCAGTTACCTGAAATTTGAGTATCAAAGAAAATCTACTATGTACATGTGAAATTTGAACTGTTACTTTAGTGAAGTATAAAAGAGAGCTGTTCTTGAATCATTTTTCGGTGCCTAAAGTTTCCACACTCAGAAAACCCAAATAGCACAAAACACTGATAGACTTCATTTTTAAAATCTCATTTTGTGGAATGCAAGCAATAAACATTTTTAGGACAAACAGCTTATTTAGAATATTATAACCATCTCAGAAAATGGCTCTGAAAGCAAGTGACTTTATCACCCCAGTTAGGTAGAATAATAATTCAGCCATCATCACATCTGTAGGAGGCTGCAATTTCATAATTACAGCTGGAGTCAAAATATGTGAAATCAGTCAGGAATTATTCCGACACAACATATGCAGAACAAACAGGCAGGATTAATGCCTTTAAGAGCATTCGCTAGCAGCATCAGAAAATATCTACCCAATGATGACAGTCTCCTAGAAGTTTCATTACTTGCCACTAGATAAGGCATATTATTTCATGACCTAGTAAGCTGTTCCTCTCCTCCCTCTCCACTGATGGAGCAATTTTATGTTTCAGGTTAGAAGGATTAGGAAAGAAATCTATATTACAAGACCTCAGAGAAAGGCAAACTGGCAGGGCATAAATATTACTAAGTCTGGTGACAATGTTTAGGAAAACAAAGATGACTCTTCCTGAAGTAGGATAAATGGTCTGGAGTATTAGGGCATGACTCTAGATGATTAGGAAGCTGAATGTTTTGAATTTGACTTGATCTATTTCTAGGGCACTGCCAAAAACTGTGTATTTCTCCCACAGACCTCAGCAGTAAGTTATATACAATAGCACTGCGGTAGCTGCACATTAAAGCAGTGACCAGCGACATTCCCGGAGGATCACTTATGAGATAGCTATCCTAATGAAAGTAAATGGGACTTGATGGAAGCAACTGAAATAAACAGGGGTCTATTCAGTATGTATCTCACAGCCTATACTAGCAGAGACTTTGCTTATTGAACAGTGTTGATAACACAAGTATGGTGAATCTAAGAGAAGGCCTCTTGTCACTACTATTGAACAGTGTTGATGGGGGCAGCAGGTTCCCTTTGGCTTGAATTCAGAGTCCACTGGCATGAGATTTAAAATTATGACAAATAAAACAATCTGAGTGGTTGGAGAGTCTGGGGTATTATTTTTTTTTCCAGTCATCCTGGCTTGCATCAAATGGCCAGCAGGACAGGGAGGTCAAAACTGGTTAGGTAAGACCTTGAACTCTGTGTCCACAGTTTAGGAAGGATGTTGACTTGCCAACTTGAACATATCCTATGAGGAAAGTAAATCTCACTTCTCATTCAGTTTCTATTTTCCCACATCCAGCACCAGAACAAGAACTCTGATTCTCACTGGTACAGGCAAATCGGCTACCTGGAGTCACCTTCACAGGAGGTGTTCAGGAGAAATTTCTGGCTGTACAGTTGCTGGGTGGGGTTGATTGTTTGATCTAGTGGGTTCCCCAAAGTAGCAAGATGTTCATTATTTTTTTCCATCTGTTAGAAGGCTTTCTTGTAGTTTAAGCTGCATAGAAAAACATAGTGGGTTCCCCAAAGTAGCAAGATTCACACTGGGATTCAACTGAAGCTCATTAAAAACAGTTTTGATTGCTTTTATAATGTATGGTGACATGCCTAACTCTATTAACCAACTGAGGCTTAAAATTTATTATTGAAGTCACTGTCCTCATCACTAAGGGACAATAAAGATGTCACAGCATATTCTTTAAAATAGTTGCCACTAAACAGACAAAGAAAGAGGTAATCGATCTGGTACAAGGTTCCAAACATGCTCTATCTACACTCATCAAAACTTCAAAGGGAAATTTTATATTTTGAAACTGAAAACTCCACAGATTCATGCTACAAATTTGCAAAGATTAAATAAGCAGTGTGGCTTTAAGCATTTCTACAGAAAACCACCATCTACAAGTAAAACACAAAGTAAACATGTAAGAAGTGGAAGTGAACTGATTTTGCAGGCAGTAGAGACAGAAATCTCATTAGCACTTAGCAATTTTCTCTTCCAAATTCAAGTCAGGAATCTAAGGCCATTTACACCTCAAAACCTTCTTGCAGGTCAATATCAGCTACTGTTATATAGTGGAACGACAGCTTCATTATGGCTTGTTTCTCTCTTGTTTCTCTCTCTTCTCTCTAATACTGAAATCCATTTAGCGTTATTTCTAAGGAAAGTTGCAAGAGTTTTAGTCTGGCCTTATCCTTTTCTCTCGTGGTTTTCCCCTCTCTACTTCGTATGACTTTAACAGACATCTGATGACCTAGGAGAATATGCAGCACATAAATCAGACCACCAACACCATGTGTATCCAAGTACTTGATCTCTACATGGCTGGCTTTGGGATTTTCTTTCTTCTCTATGGTGTGTACTGTGAAGCAAAGCCCTGAAAGAAAGTATAGCTAGAAACCAAAACTGCATTCTTCTTCTTAAGCCTGCACTATTTTTTATCCTCTAACCTGCCTATAAAAAGTAGACAAAACCA
Organism: Picus viridis; assembly: GCA_033816785.1. Classification (NCBI taxonomy): domain Eukaryota; kingdom Metazoa; phylum Chordata; class Aves; order Piciformes; family Picidae; genus Picus; species Picus viridis. Next base: position 23,304 of record JAWKAJ010000125.1, read on the forward strand.
CATGACTTTGCACAGAAGTTCTTCACATATTTGTAGATCACCATGAGGAAGAGGGCCTGCCTCACCACCTGCCTCCATGTTAAAATATGCTGTGCAGCAGGTAGAAAAGAGGTGGTCATCTCTCTCTATTGAAAATATGTAAGAAGCAACATAATTAATCAAGGAGGGCAGTACAACTGCTATATTACCAATAGGTAACATATTATACTTTTAATAATTGGCATAGTAATTAGTAGGTCAACATGCCAGATTTGGAATGTGCAATTTTAACTAAGTGTGAGTCACTGCTCTATGCTTGGGTGCTATGAAATTGAATTTGGCCATGCTAATTAAAACTCAGAATTCCAAGTGACTGAACTAAAAATGTAGTTTGAAAAGTGATCTCTCTTTATAAATGTTCTCCACTCTGGAAGCTGGGGAGAATACACACACCAAAAGCAGTATTTGGAAATACAGCTGAGTCATGAAATAGAGTATTAAAAGAAATAGAGCTGCAGAATAATACAGCTTAAACTGTATTAAACTGAATTAAAGTCAAATTCATCACATGTCAAGAGAAGGAAAAGAAAAGAATGGGGGGGAAAATCAATTATCTTGTCTTTGCATGGAAAGCAAGAAAACTACAGATAATTTACCAAGAATGAAAAAACATCTAAATAGTTTTAGAATTGAAATGCATTATAACGCATAAATACAACTTCATACCACTAGTTATTAAATTTAAATAATAAGCACAGGATTGTAAGAAAAGCCAAACAAGATTTTAGGATATTTCCTACTCTAGACAAGTGTCTCTGTCAAAAAAAAAGCCAATTATAGAATATTCCTATCTGGAAAAGAAACAACCAAAACAAATTTACCATGGAACGGGAATCATTACAATACAATACAATAAACCAGGTTGGAAGAGACCTTCAAGATCATCGCGTCCAACCCATCAAACAACTAGATCATGTCACCAAGCACCCATCAAGTCTCTCCCTGAACACCTCCAATGACGGTGACTCCACCACCTCCCCAGGCAGCCCATTCCAATGGAGAATCACTCTCTCTGTATAGAACTTCTTCCTGTCAGCCAGCCTAAACCTGACCTTGTTCTTGGCGCAGCCTGAGACTGTGTCCTTTGTTCTGGTACTGGCTGTCTCTGGACAGAAGAGAGTCAACATTTTGTCCAGAGAAGGGCAACAAACTGGTGAGGGGTTTGGAACACAAGCCCTTCAGATAGTTGTGAGAAGAGCAAGAAGGTCACTCTACAACTACCTGAAGGGAGGTTGTAGCCAGGCAGAGGTTGGCCTCATCTCCAGGCTAAGAACAACCCCAGCTCCCCTCAGTTTAGGCTCTTCATAAGGCTACACGGAGAGAGTGATTCCATTGGAACCCTCACCAAGGTGTTCAGGAGAAGACTTGATTGCCCTCTGGACATGATCTTGAAGGTCTCTTCCAGCAAGTCAACATCCTTCCTAAACTGAGGGGCCCAGAACTGGACACAGTACTCGAGGTGTAGCCTAACCAGTGCAGTGTACAGGGGCAGAATGACCTCCCTGCTCCTGCTAGCCACACTGTTCCTGATGCAGGCCAGGATGCCACTGGCCCTCTTGGCTGCCTGGGCACACTGCAGGCTCATGTTCAGCCTCCCATCATTTGACCAGCTCTAGACAGAAAAGCAACACTTCCATCCTTTGTTTGTTTGTTTTTGGTTTGTTTCCTTTTCTTTCTCTAAGAGATAAATTTTAGCAGGAGTCTGGTTATGAAGTGAATAATTTTCTTATTGATCGTCTGATTTGTGCCACACATTTCTAACACACACAGCAAAGCAAGAAAACAAAGCTCACAGAAGCAGTATCATGCCTCTACCATGAACATTGCCACTTCAGGACCAGAGTCCATGAATAAACATTTTATGAAAAGGAATGAGACACCATTCCTGGTGGTTTAACACAGCTGCAATATTATCACAGAACAGATAATTTCATGAGCCACAGCCTTGGCCTGTCACACATTCAACTGAAATTAGAAACAGCAGAATTCAGAAGTTAAGAGACAAGTTTACACAACACACAAGTACCCAGAGCATTACTGGAATTTGCTAGTCAATTCTTGCTCAGGGGAAGAATTTGTCAGGAAGGTTTCCAGCAGAGGAACAACTTCTGGGAGTTTTCAAGAGCTCAATTTGTAACACGTTGTCCTGGTAATAAGCAGGCTGGGAGTAAGAGACAGTGCTTAATCAAGCACAAAGTTTTACAGTACATTTCTATGGCTTCTGGTTTATAAATGAATCAGTGCAGCCCGTGCTAACATACTTTCCTAAATTTGAAGTTCAGTGTTGTGTGCATAACCACTGTGATAGCAGTGAGAATTATGCTACTTACTTCCCTACTTCTTGCATTCAAGCTTCTCTCAAATGGTTCATCCCATGTGGAAAACCAATTTCTACTTTTGATACCTTTCCCCAATCCCCTGAAACTTTCTTTAGTCAGAAGGCTTGTACCTCCCTCCCAGTAGGCAGAAGACTACAAAATAATCCAGAGCCCCATGTGGAACATGAGTATATTTTTAATTTTAAGGTCAGTATGTTTTAATGCAATGAAGCTTTATCAGTTTACATAAGCAAAATTATTGTGCCATTCAGCAAAGCTTTTCTACGTGTAAGAAGTCTCAAGATCAGTTAACTTATTCTTGGGAGACACTGAGCTTTGTACTGAATATTTTATTTATCAGCCTTACCAAAGGATTGGTTGGAAGGAGATAAGAAGATATGAACTTGCATCAGCAGTGTCAGCACTGAAGCCTTTGAATAGTTCATGGACTGACGCAACAATTCATCCAGCCTACAGCACCTTGGTCACCTAGGGGAGAAGTGTGCACCTCCCTCCCACCTTGCTGGTCACTTACGGCGCAGTCCTCCTACATCATTGTCAATATTGCAAACCAAGACTTCTTCCACAGAGTATCTTTACTCCCCGTGTTTCCTCATGCCACTTGCCATAGCACTTAGATGAATACTCATCATTTATCTATCTCTTCCCCTCTTCCTTCCAATAGAATATTCTGTCTGACCTCTTAACACTTTCATTTGAAAGACACAATAAAGGGCAATGAACTGCATTGTTTAAAAATCAGCCCTATAACATGGATCTTACTGAAAGTTATTTGAACATCACTCATGCAGTCATATCATCCTCAACAGAGGAATCCTGCATTCCATCCTTCCTCATTCATTATCATAAAGTGGGTAATTGACACCATTAACATTCTTCCCAGCTGGAAAGAATGCACTTTTGCAGTGCAGCTAAAAACCCACATTGTTCAGAGATGCTTGTTCTTCCACAGGCATTCAGTGGCAATTAAAATTTTCCATGTATTCCTTTTCTTTAATTAAAGGCTACTCTCAGAAGCATTCCTTGAATTCTTAAAGACAGTAAGATGTAGTTTAAACAACGAATCTTGAAACAACTATAAACCATCAATGGCTATTTTTTCATTTGAGCATGACCATTTCACACCTGTTGCTATGAATGAGCAAACCAGAATGATAACTATTAAAAGAACCCAACTGTACAAAATTAAAATCATTGATACCTTGATACAGAAAGTATATAGCGGAAATTAATAGCAAGTGACAGTAACTTGGTTTGTCTTAATGAAACTTTATGCATGCTATGTGTGGCAGGTTTAGGCTGTGCCTTTAAAATCAGCTGCAGGTCTTTTTTTATATAAACAGTGCAGCTCTTGAGGCAGGCAGAATAATAGGGAATAATGACTTACAACTAAGAAAGCCTCACTAGAGTTATTGCTACATCACAGATTAAGTGTGTTACATAAGGACAGTTTTGCAAAACAAGAGACAAAAGCGTTGGGGGGAGAAGCAGCATTCACTTGCAGATATTTTTCTTACTCCTTGGCTATGAATGGCTGGAAAGCTGACAATTTTCACAGGCATGACTGAGCCCAATCCTTGTTTCACAATTAAATGGGACATAAGGCTTTCACTGGCTAAAATCACTCAGCATGAACAAAAATTAAAGATAAATTACCTTCAATATTTGTATTAGTTTTATTAAAAAAAAAAGGGCAAGCAAACTAAAAAAAAGAAAACAAACCCAAAGCAGCCCCCCCCCCCCTCCCCTCCCCCCCCAAGAGGCAAAACTAACTGGGAACAGCACTGTTTATTGTTTTGAGTGAATCCATCATTAATATAGGCTAATAACTGAAAAGAAAAAAAATTCACCCAAGTGTTGTTCTAGCCAGGACAATAAAAAGTAGTAAATTCTGCTTTACCCTAATTGAAACATAAATTGGTTTTGTTTATATCTATGATTACACTTTAGTTTTGGTGAGCTAACATCCTACAATGTGCATTCCAGACTTCATCTGTATTCATAATATTCCCAGTTTTGCTAGTGCCATGCTCCCAGGCACAGAGCCTGTGTGCGTTGTTACCAGGATGCTGAATGAATGAGTGAGAAGAGACCATGGTAGAGAGAAATCAAAGCTTTCTATATCAATGACACTACCTCACAGCACTATTACATGAGGAAATTGTTGTTCTAGTTCTTCCTTAAAGAAAGTGACCAGCAGCAGAGTTACCACCATGGTGATGGCAACTCGCACCCATATCTCCTCCAGCAGGTGAATAATCAAAGCAGATGTCAAACACAACTTTATCTGCATGCCCATCTCAAAGTGTGCAGCTCAGAGTTGTGGCTTTCGTGTTCAAAGAGCGGAGCTATGGAATGAACTGAACTTATTCATTTACTCCTGTCAGAAAAATAAAAGGCTTGTACTCCGTACTCCTTACAAACTTAGACAGGGCTAACATGCTTTTGGGTGTTTGTGACACTTGAAACCATGCTGACTGGACAGAAAATCTGATCAGTGAGTTCTCTAGTCTGGGAAACAGCATCCTAATATGGCTATCTCATTACAACCAAACACAGAATTCCACTGCAGCTACATTTTAAAAAAATGGTGAAAAAGTGATTTGATTGATACTTCCCTTGTCTTGAAGGGAGGAGATATTGTTTTCTGTAGCATGAATACTAAGCCACCTACACTTTAATCCTCACCAACTTGTGTATGCACATAGTTAATGAATGAGAGGCTTCATCAGAATATATATATTTCTAGTAAAATTGTGGTAATCTTAGCTTCCTGCCACCTCATCATGTTTTCACAGCAAAGCTTCCATATCCAGAGCAGTTCTATTTTATTAAGCTAATAATATCAACCTATAACTCATATATAACAGCAAAAACATTCCCAGAGCTTCAACTATTTGGGGGGGTGGGGGTTGGAGTGGACATATTAATGCTTCTCAAAGGTGAATGATGAGAAAGCCCATGCTCAAGTATATACCTGCGTTAGTCTAGGCAGGCGTATGACAGCTCAGATGGCGTTATAGTTATTGCAATGTTTCTAGCTAGGGTATCCAATAAGAAATAGACAATACCGGTGAACTGATATCACATACTTCACTTCTTATTGTTAAGTGGAGGTATTTTTTTTTATGTAAGTGACAGTATCCCTTCCTGCCTCATTTATACTCTTTTCAACTTCTCCCATTTCCCCTCAGGAGTCTCTTGTGCAACAGTCTAATCACTGAGCTGAACTGAAGTGTAGAATGTACTCCCTTACTGGAGAATAAGAACAAGGAACAATTTCTCTTTCATTTGGTTCTCTACTCAGACCTAAGCTGTAACACTCAAAACTCAGCAAGATACCTACATAACCACTGAAAGAACCAGCAAAGGACTGAGAGAGGCTTGGCTCCACTCTTGTTTTTCAAGCAGAGCAGCTGGATCACCACTGAAGTCAAAGTGAAATATCACTGGCTTGTAAATTATAGCCCTCAAGACAGAACCAATCATCTTGACATTCAGAACTAATGCTACCTGAATTCCTACTGTAACATTTGCAAATTTCCCAGGGTTTTGCTCAAACAAACTACAAAAAATGCCCAAACCACCACCCCCCAAAAAAAACCAAACACAAACACCAAACCAAAAACACCACCACAAACCACCAAAAACCAAACAAAAAAAGAACCACCAAACAACAAATTCCTGCAACAATAAGAAGGAAAAAAAAAAAAAACAAACCTCATGTGTTTCTTTGCATTATATTAGAAACACAAATTACATTAGCTGTAGTATATGAATACTGCACTCAGATATTTTATTTCCTTGTACAGCAAGGCTATTAGTCTTAAAAGTTCAAGCTGACTTCATAAGCTTTAGGTCAAATATTTTCATCCATTTCTACAGGCTCATAATCTGAGTCTAAGTCTGTAAGATCCTATTAGCCTTGCAGCTTCTACTCATGCCTTTTCTTTGCTCTTCTAATCACAGTAAGAATGAAAACGTGGGGGAGGGGAAAATTGCACCATATATTTTATAGAAACAATTAACCACTTCTCAGGGCATTCTGACAAACTGGCTATGCATCTTCATCAGCCTATTTCCATAGGTAAGCCTTTGCCTATTCATAAATGGTAAGTCCCCTTCACAGGCAGGGCTGTGTAGACCAGATTGTCACCCTTTGTTCTTTTGTGTGACGGTAACAGGGTTCACACCAGTGTGATCAGTGTATAGGGCAAGGTACTAATAGATGAGAGAAAAGCTATTGAAATCTCATTGCTTAGAATTTACTATTTAAAATAAAAGCATGAAATTCTGAGTTCAGAACAGAATGTCAGTCTCTGATAATAGCTAATATCACAAAGTTAAGTTTCTGATTCACTGTTAAGGGAAATGTCACTTCTTTCTCCCTTCTCTATCCAGAGGAAAAAAGACCTTAAGTAGATCCAACTGTTTACCCTATAATATACCACCTTTCCCAATATCTTCAACAGCGTCTTTCAGCTGATCATTCAAGGCTAACAACCAGTCATAAAGTCTATTTTCTGTCCTCCAATACTAGACCAAAAAGACATTTCACAAACAGCATGATTTCTTTTTCAGTAGACATCCATCAAAAATGTATTTTTCTCACTACCTTGGCCTTGAAAACACTGTATTTTCCAATTTCCTACACACTGCTTAGTGTTACACAGTGTCAGTCACATCACATTATGTCATTTTATATAGCAGGTCAGCAGGAGCTGCCATGTTCAGAGATACCTGATATTTTGCCAAATCATTTGGCACATTGCACATTCTCATCAATTTGAATTACTTGTAGATCATTTCAAAAGAGAGGCATAATTATTGGCAACAATTTAGTAAATGGCAGATAGTCTACTGAGTGCTTTGCTGGCCTTCTCACCCATCTATAAACTGCAAGATAGACAGATTTCCCCACAACAATGTAACTGTGTGTCAGATTAATACATGTGCAATGCTAGCTTGCTTTCACCCTCTTGGGGGAACACTCTGCAATTCTTCCTTACAGTCAAAAGAACTTCATTCCACAGTTTCCCTAAAGGCAGCTCATAATGAGTGTTATGAAGAATACCAGCTTCTCACCCTGAGGCTGAGATCATATTAATTCCACACCATATACTTGTGAGAGTAAGCAGGTATCTTTCATTCTTTCAAGCATTAAATTCTTACAGTATTTCTACATACACCTATAGTAATTAAAGCATTCTTTACATCAAACTCTGTGATAATTATTGCCTTACAATTATGCATATTTATTTTTGTGACACCTTAACACATTGCTCATAGGAGTACGATAGGTAAACAGTGTCAAATTGACAGTTAAGGTTAAGTTCTTGAAAAGAACACAGGTAGTGAGAGCAAGACATAAATCACAATATATGTAGAACAGTGATGAATGCTGAAGTGGTTTTAGAGGATGACAGATCTCTGTGGAAAATACTGCTGAAAAACAAAGCAGAGTGTTTTTCTTGCAATGAGAAACTGTACAAGAAACTGTCAATTGAGTACAGTTCAACAACAAGAAAACATATTAAAACAGATGGAAATGACTGCTCTTCCAAAGTGAAAGAATGAAAGGTCTTCACCTAGTTGCTAAGCAGGTTCCTATACACAGAGAAAAGGCTGCAAAGCAGTATTTTTTTCCAAAGTAAACAGACTAGGGGTTAAAGATTTGTAGGGAGTTTGCACTGATAAAGCATGTGGGCCAAGAAGATAGACAAAGATCTTAAGTCTGTTGTATCTGCCAGACTCTGTGTTGGGGCAATATGCAGAAACTTGCAGATGTCTGCAGACTCACCCAGGGGTAGCCAGTGAGATCCTAGACTGAAATGTCAGTACACTAGAGCCAATTTGTGAAATACAAGCCCCTAAGCAGAGAAGACTTGACATTTTCAAGTGGGGTTCCTTTGCATAACTGCTTACATCAAATGCAGTTTTCCAATTTAAAAGCCTCGATTTCATGAAATCATAATAATTAAAAAGCAGGCGCAACAATCTGTATTTTTACCAAATCACAGTTGTAGAATGTTCTCCAAATAAGGGCCAAATCCAAAGACCCCCTGAAATTAATAAACCCTGTGGGTTTAACATGAAGAAAGGTTTGTCGTGTTTAAATGATCACAACAACAAAAGCTCACCTTTAAGTGTATATTTGCAGAGGCACTAGCAAGACTGAGCTGTAAACCTAATTACCACCTTGAAAGAAGCATGGTAAACAGCTGCTCTCAGCCTGAGAATGATAGCATTTTGAGACTGAAAAAGCAGCCTCCCCTGTGATCTGACAAAGTGAAAGTTATTTAAAAATGAGAATATTTTGCCTTACGTGGGAGACAAAATAACCTTTAGGTGTTGCAAGGCAGCTAAAAGCTACTTAAATCTAATTTCTACCTACAGTTTTCCCAGGTCTAGGAAGTCAAATACAAGAGCTTTGAAAAAACTGAACAGTCTTCTAGGCTTCTAAAATGCTTCTAGAAAGCATTTTAGGGACACCTGCATCTGACATCTGCTAAAGATAAAGAATTAGTTAATAAAGTGGAAGGAAAAAGAGGAGCCTAGGTTAGAGTGTGGAGAGGAAAGAAATAGATGTGCAACTGAACTATTTCTCTGTAATTCTTGGTCAGTGGCAGGCCAAATAGGACCCAGCAAAACTCTCAGTCCTAGATCTTCTCTGTAACACAATGTGGTTAAGAATGTGAATTACACATCCTTGTAACATCTCCACTTAAAAAGAAACTAGAAAGTGTGTTAGGAAGGAAGCTTAATATAAATAAAGAGAGTTTTACTACAAATAGCAACTTTTCTTGCTGCCTAGTCTTTTATCTCTATTAACTGCATTGATAAAAGAGGCCACTAATAATTATTTTATCCAATGAAGGTTTCTGACTTTGAAATAATTTAATTGCAAAGTATAGAATACTGATTCTTGATGGGTTTTAAGACAATCCCCAATCCCTTATTTCATTAAGGCTATAATACTTCCACTGTATTTCAATGCTGTTTTGGGGGAGGTGGGGAGAAGAGGGAGAGCATTTTATTTTTTTCTTAGAATGTAAAATTAAAAATAGAATTAAAAAAAAGGTAATTAATTAGCAAATACTAAGACATTCAAATTCCATTAGAGTCCTATTCCCAGCAGAAATCTTTTTCATCAGACCAACCTTCAGCTACCTCTGTCCTACATTTAACCTATTTTCTTTGACCTGTATGGCTGAGTTTTTGTTACAAAAGTTTAGAAAAGAGTAAGATACACAAAACACTCAAAACTGAGATCAGTCAGAACCAAGCTGCTGTCTGTCTTTGATTGTGAAATGAAATGTCACTCTGGGGAGGTGGGGGAAGCACTCATAAGAAGCAGCCGGCATAAAATAGGTAGCAGCAAAATAATTTCCACACATATTTCATTTTCATTCTTGGGAAAAAATGGATTCTCTAGATATGAAAACTATTTCAGCAGGATATACTATGTAAGATAATTCTTACCTTCACAAATTGATCAATGTTCTCTTTTGATTCTCTTTCCAAGAGAGGAGCAATACTCCTCATTTCCTGGAGCATAAATGTTTTGGAATGACTCATGTTTTGACAAGCCATCACATAAAATGGCTACACTACTATCACACTACTAATTTGGAGTCTATCCCAGACAAAACCAGAACAATAAATAAGTTTTCTTTCCTGATCAGAAGTGAAGAAAAACAAAAGGTTTGCTGCAGAAGAACACAAGTCCTTACTCATTTTGATTCCACAAAAAGCCAAACAACAATTTTTAGTCAATGAAAATCTATCATTCCCCCCCCCTAAATATTATTCTCCATTCCCAGGATTTAAAAAAAAGCAGCAAAATCTTTGAACATAAGTAGTTACTGTGGGATGGAATCACATACACTGCTTGTTTTCAGCTGTTCATTTGATCACAACTTTGATCATTCAGTTTCAAGCAGCAACAATTAAAAAACCTGAGGTGTGGAGTGGGAAAGATAGCGAAGTCTTCATGGTACCTCTAGTATCTACAAATTAGAATAGAATAAACTAGGTTGGAAGAGACCTTCAAGATCATCGCATCCAACCCATCATCCAACACCATCTAATCAACTAAACCATGGCACCAAGCACCCCATCAAGTCTCCTCCTAAACACCTCCAACAATGATGGCTCCACTACCTCCCCAGGCAGCCCATTCCAATGGGCAATCACTCTCTCTATGAAGAATTTCTTCCTGACATCCAGTCTAAACCTCCCCTGGTGCAGCTTGAGACTGTGTCCTCTTGTTCTTGTGCTGGCTGCCAGCCCTCACCTGGCTACAACCACCCTTCAGGTAGTTGTAGAGAGCAATAAGGTCTCCCCTGAACCTCCTCTTCTCCAGGCTAAGCAACCCCAGTTCCCTCAGTCTCTCCTCATAAGGCTTGTCTTCCAAACCCCTCACCAACTTTGTTGCCCTTCTCTGGACACTTTCCAGCATATTGGATAAAGAAACTTCAACATATGTCCTTCTAACTTTCACTGATTTTTTGTAATTTGTGTCTTCATTTAAAAGAAATTATTTATTTCTTTTTCACCCAAAAGCATTTTCAGTATTGACAGGAGGGAAAAACAAGTGGACTATTGGCTTCTGGTTTAAAAAAAAAGCATCTGCTTCATTACAAAGTGGTAGAAATGTCCACCCAATATTATAGTTCAACTTTAATGTCCATAGATCCTGACTTTTACTTGCAGGAGTGTTATAAAAAATTATGTAAGATAATTTGTTTTCTACTCAGATTTTAATTAGGCTTATAAAACACACAGCTAGCACATGAGGTCACAGTTGAGATCTGGTCTGGAAACAACAATTGGGTATTTGGTAGAGGCTTTTGGCCCAAGCTGCTTAAAATTCTGGACTAATACTATGAGCTGCTATGAACATACTGATCTACTTGCAGGATAAAGACACAAGTCTTGGATGACTAATGCGAACAAGTGTCAACCTTCACAGACTAAATTACAAGATCTGGAGAGATAATAGTGGGAAAAGAAAGAACTAAACTTACAATAAGACCACTTAATTATATATAGCTGAGTATTATAAACATCAAGTACAGGCTGATGGCTCCTGAAGGCACTAATTATCGTTACTATTTTAAGAAACATCTATTCAAATATAAGCCACTTGTTTACATATTTTTCTTGTTCCAGATATCTAACTGGAATCTAGGCTCTGAAAGCTTTTTTTTTTTTTTTGGTGGTGGTTTTCATTTTGGTTTGGGTTTTTTGTGTTTTGTTGCGATTTTTCTGTTTGGTTGGTTGGGTTTTGTTGCTGTTTGGGTTTACTTAATTTTGAAACAACAATTATAATGTAATGCAGTTTGGAGAGGAGGGGTGTGTTTTGTTTGTTTGTTTTTCATGATCCTGGTACTTATTTCAGCAGGACCATTTTCATGCTTAAAATTGAAAACATATTTTAGCACTTTGAAGAATTAAGCAAGAATTTATAATCCAAAGGCAGCCCTGTGAGACATGGTCAGATGGAGACAAGCAGCATCTCTGCAGTTCATTCAATGAGCTTCAATAAGAATCTCTATGGAATATTAACTAACAATAAGCTCTCTTCATAAACACACACACACACACAGAGGACTTTGCAACACTATGGCAAAAGAAGGCCAGATAAAAACATTGTTTGCCAAGGTCCTGTGTGAAAAGATCCCACATTCTCTCAAATGAACTGGGTTAAACAGAATGGATAATATGGTTCTGAATGGGAGGCTGTGCTGCAGAGTTAGTAAGACAACACTCTAATGTACTCCCCCCATCATGCCCAGTATGGGGAGAGGCAGATGGCCTCAGCACGTTTTCATGCTTGGTCAGGTGTTATTAATCTATGACCAAGGGAGCAGGTGGCTGTCACAAATTGCAGGAATTTTTCACAAATCATTCATCTCTCCAAAGAAGACAAGTACCTGAATATGCTTTTATTTTGTCTTAAAAAAGACAAAGACAGATACGAGGAGATTGCAACCAAGTGCAGTTGCTAAGTTTATACAATTATGCATTCCAGGAGGAACTGGAAATGTTATATCCAGCAGCCTCCTGTGTCTCAGTCCTTTTCCCATTGAAAAATTATATGAAGGACAAAGTAACAAAGCAGTAACAAAGCTCTACTTCCAAAGGAAACACAATTCAGGAATAATGCATTTGTGTGATGTTGGACTGGAATTATTTTATGCTAAGCACTCTGCTGTCAGGGAGTTTTAGTCATTAGACTAATTAGGGGCCCCACTTGAGATCAAAGATACTGCCATACTCTGAAAAAGCAGCCAGTGACAGGCTGCCTTTGAAAAAGTCACCATCAGCACACAGAAGAGACCAGGAGAGAAAGGCTAATAATAATGTTGCTCATCTGTAGAACGGGGAAGGCAGCAAACCCTGAAGAGCTCAGCTCCCACTTAGTCATGCACACTAAGGATCCACATTTGCAAAAGCGTTCTGCTTTCAGCAGCCCATGACAGCATCTCATGTTCATATTCACACTAACATAAAGAAGCAAAGCTGGAACATGAACTCCAGTATCCCATGATCCTGCCCAGCTCTCTGACTAAAATACTGCCTCCTACAACTACAATGGACAAAGCTAGCCCTGTGACAGCAATGTGGGTGCTTTTACAGAAGCATGAATGCTGCACAAGATAATGAAGAGTAAAGGAAATTAGGATAGTAGAAGGTACCTTACTGCTGATCTACTACCTCAAGTACGCTTGAATACAATCAATATATGCCATAATACACTAAAATTTTTGAGTTACTGGGGTTTTATCTGCACAGTTAAAAGTAGCTGTGCTATTTGCACAAGTGATTTGATGTTTTATTGCACTTCCTTGCCTAATACCACTGGATTTTTTTTTTTAATGAAATAAACTTTGCAACTTCAGTTTGCCCTAATTGTTAAATAACTTCTGCCACATTTTTGACAAAGCCTCCAAGGCAAATCAAAACTCAGTTTCAATCTGAACAAATTGAATCTAAGACATCAATGCAGATAAGATAGTGTGTAAAAGACGGAGGAAGAGTCCCAGGGGCTCTCTGAGTAACAGAGTTATCTCACTTGTGTATCTGGTGACTCATTCCAGGAGCTTTAAAACTCCAGAGTTACAAATCATAAGTCCTGGCATGTGCTTCTGTGAACAAAATTGTGCAGTACCACAGCAAAAACTAGTGGAATTAGTATAAGAAACTACAATAAAAGTGGAATATGTTAATTTAAGAATATGGATATGGAATTCTTTGAATTTAACCTTAAACCATTTGTAGCAGATGGTTTAAGGGGATCAATCAAGCAAAACCAGATCCATATAACACAAAAATCCTTTCTATAATATTCTGTTCCAGATTTACTGTATGACAAGAGGTGATAGCTTGGTGGCAGTTTTCCTGTGACAGCTACTCTTAATAAATACTAATGCATATCTCTTCAAAAGATGCAACATCTACTATCACAGCAACATAAAAAGATGGCTGAAGGTAACAAAAAAGGAATATGTTCCAATGCAGTATGTTAAAGATCAATCAGCACTCAGCTAATGGAGGATGTTATAAAAGTATTTACATGGTACTTTTTATTGAAAGCTAAAACTGTCTTTATGTGGTTGTTTCCCCTTCTAGTTCACTTCTATTTTAGGGGCTACAAAAGCTCTACTATACTGTTGGAACCATTTCTTGTCTCTTGCTCTTCAGATTCTACTTTAGATACAGATTGACAGAAGCTTTTAAAGTCTGCCTTGAATTACAGGGGAAGGAAAGAAACACAAGGAAAGAGTCAGTTTCACCAGGTGTTTGGATGAGATTCTCAATGAATTATCATTCTCTCAATTCTATCATAACACTAAAGGGTTATGGAATGACAACTTTGTGTTCTAAAACTAAACCTAGAGCAGTGCTCGTTCAGCATGTCAATGACAAACACAACCACCTCAAGATATTCATTTTTAAAACCAGCACACCACCACAAACAAACCACATATCCTCCTGACAGTAGGTTCCTCTGAAGAATTACCATGGTAAACTGTAACCCAAGCTCAAATTGCAGTGTTCTCTGAAAGAATATATTGCACAAAATTTCATGTAAAGATGCCACACAGATGGCAGATCACTGTCTAGTATGAGAGGCCTGCCACACAATAAGCAGGACAGCCTTTTACCAGGATAGTATAGGGATATAGTATAAGGATGACTTCCACAACATTAATATTACTAAAAGAAAGTAAAAGCTAGTGATTTTTTTAATAGTAAAGGCAGAGATTTAAAACATTAATTAATTATTTTGCTGGATTTCTATTTCTTTGGAATTCTGCTTCTCACTTCTACAATATTCAGGGGACAGCCTGGTTTAAATAAGTGAAGGAATTTTTTAAAAGGAGTTAAATCTATGCTGTATTTAAATCTAGAGAATGCCACTGGACTCAGTTTCTCATCCAAAGAAAGACAATGCAAATTATCTACTGCAATACATGCATATTTAAGAGAAAGCATCATTACAG
>JAWKAJ010000126.1:0-20000 GCA_033816785.1 Picus viridis
GATCAGAGGGCTGGAGCACCTCTCTATGAGGACAGACTGAAGGAGTTGGGGCTGTTCAGTCTGGAGAAGAGAAGGCTCCCAGGTGACCTCATTGTGGCCTTCCAGTATCTGAAGGGGCCTACAGGAAGGCTGGGAGGGACTTCAGGTCTCAGGTAGTGATAGGACTAGGGGAACAGATTGAAGCTGGAAATGGGGAGATTCAGGCTAGATGTGAGGAAGAAGTTCTTCACCATGAGGGTGGTGAAGCCCTGGAATGGGTTATCCAGGGAAGAGGTTGAGGCCCCGTCCCTGGAGGTGTTTAAGACCAGGCTGGGATGAGGCTCTGGCCAGCCTGATCTAGCGTAGGGTGCCCCTGCCCATGGCGGGGGTTGGAACTGGATGATCCTTGTGGTCCCTTCCAACCCTGACTGATTCTATGATTCTATGATTCTATCACCCAACACCATCTAATCAACTAAACCATGGCACCAAGTGCCTCATCCAGTCTCTTCCTAAACGCTTCCAGGGATGGTGACTCCATCACCTACCTGGGCCAGCACATTCCAATGGCCAGCAACTCTCTCCATGAAGAAGTTTCTCCTCACCTCAAGCCTAAACCTCCCCTGGTGCACCTTGAGACTGTGTCCTCTTGTTCTGGTGCTGGCTGCCTGGGAGAAGAGACCAACCCCCACCTGGCTACAACCTCCCTTCAGGTAGTTGTAGAGAGCAAGAAAGGTCTCCCCTGAGCCTCCTCTTCTCCAGG
Organism: Picus viridis; assembly: GCA_033816785.1. Classification (NCBI taxonomy): domain Eukaryota; kingdom Metazoa; phylum Chordata; class Aves; order Piciformes; family Picidae; genus Picus; species Picus viridis. The sequence goes on from JAWKAJ010000126.1 coordinate 743, forward strand.
CTAAGCAACCCCAGCTCCCTCAGCCTCTCCTCATAGGGCTGTGCTCCAAACCCCTTCTCTGGACACATTCCAGCAACTCAACATCTTTCCTAACCTGAGGGGCCCAGAACTGGACACAGCACTCAAGGTGTGGCCTAACCAGTGCTGAGTCCAGGGGCACAATGACTTCCCTAGTTATGTATCAATTGGATTACTACATTCCTTCTGGTGTCTTCCTGAGAACTCCCCAGAATTTACTGTTTATCATTGCTGGGACATCATTAGCTCGCCCACAACAAACACACCCGCAGCACTGCAGCCATAGTGAGAGATGAGCTTTGTGTCAGCCTTGCAGCTTATGGCAGGGAAAACAAATACATTTGAAGAAGCCCTTCTTGTTCACTTTTACTTCCTTTGCCAGTTTTAGTTCTGAGAGGCCTTTGGTCCTCCTTGTTGCCTTCCTACATGCCCCGACAACTTCTCTATAGTTCTCCCAAGTGCCAAGTCCCTTCTTCCCTGAACTATAAGTTTCTTTCTTCCATGAGATCTCCTTCAGAAGTTCCTTGCTCATCCATGCAGGTCTCCTGGCACATCTACCTGAATTTTAACCAAGGGAACACACCTATCTTGGGCTTGCAGGAATGGGCAGATTCCAACATGATGTTATTTAACAAGTCCAAGTGATGGGTGTTGCACTTTGGCCACAGTAACCCCATGCAGTGCTACAGGCTGGGGTCAGAGTGGCTGGAGAGCAGCCAGGCAGAAAGGGCCCTGGGGGTGCTGGTTGACAGTAGGCTGAACATGAGCCAGCAGTGTGTCCAGGTGGCCAAGAAGGCCAATGGCATCCTGGCCTGTATCAGGAACAGTGTGGACTGCAGGAGAAGGGAGGTCATTGTGCCCCTGGACTCAGCACTGGTCAGGCCACACCTTGAGTCCTGTGTCCAGTTCTGGGTCCCTCAGTTTAGGAAGGATATTGAGACACTTGAATATGTCCAGAGAAGGGCAACAAAGCTGGGGAGAGGCCTTGAGCACAGCCCTGTGAGGAGAGGCTGAGGGAGCTGGGGTTGCTTAGCCTGCAGAAGAGGAGGCTCAGGGGAGACCTTCTTTCTCTCTCCAACTCCCTGAAGGGAGGTTGTATCCAGGTGAGGGTTGGTCTCTTCTCCCAGGCAACCAGCACCAGAACAAGAGGACACAGTCTCAAACCGTGCCAGGGGAAGTTTAGGCTTGAGGTGAGGAGAGAGTTCTTCAGAGATTCACCATCCCTGGAGGTGTTTAAGAGGGGACTGGCTGGGGCACTTAGTGCCACGGTTTAGTTGATAATATGGTGTTGGGTGCTAGGTTGGACTTGATCATCTTTGAAGTCTTTTGCAATCTTTTTGATTCTAAGATTCTATGATTCTATGAAGTGGCATTTAAAAATTGTCCCATTTTCTTGGGCTCCTTTACCCTCAGAGTCCATGGGATTCCTGCCAGTAGATCTTTGATGAGTACAAAGTTCGCCCTGCAGAAGTCCAGGGTTGTAATCCTGCTTCTGCCTTGTATAACACTAGGTACCTCTACCTCTCTCCTGATGGTCCCCTTCAGACTAGTTGGAGGAGCTCAGGAGTGAAACCAAATAAGCCAACACCTTTCTGGTTCCTGGTTCCTGTTCCAAATGGGGAAATGCAGGATTTGGATTTCCCATGCTTTCAGCCTGGCAAACAAATACCCTCCAAAACCAAACTGACAAGCAAGGAAAGCTGGTGACTCAGGAGTTACTCATCCCTGTCAACATTAGTCACACGCATGCTGCCATCTCCCTGCCACCTCCTTTGCCCTTAGGTCATGCTTGGGGAAGCTCCTGGAGGGTTACAGACCTGCTGTTCATCTGTCTCCTCTGCTGATGGTAGCCACCATCACACATGCTCTGTAGCCCACCTGCACTGATCTGAGGGAGCTGGGGTTGCTAAGCCTGGAGAAAAGGAGGCTCAGAGGAGACCTTATTGCTCCCTACAACTACCTACCTACTTGCTTGGTTTTGGCAAGGTATCACCTGATTCACACTGTTATGATTCCACAGCAGTGTCTGACTATCAATTGTTATTTTGGCCCAGAACTAGGTTTACAAGTGTTCCCCAGTGAGTGTGCCCGTGTTGCCTGTCCTTCCTGCCTCTTCAGCAGTGCTCAGGGTGACAGGTAGGCTCAGGCACATGGTGGAGACCAAGCACAGCCATGCAGCCCCTTGCTGCTGCTCAGCTGCACTCAGCTGAGCAACTAATTTATCTTTCAGTTTGCTCTCTTGTCCAGAGAAAGGCAACAAAGCTGGGGAGGGGTTTGGAGCACAGCCCTGTGAGGAGGCTGAGGGAGCTAGGGTTGCTTAGCCTGGAGAGAGGAGGCTCAGGGGAGACCTTCTTGCTCTCTACAACTACCTGCAGGGAGGTTGTAGCCAGGTGGGGGTTGGTCTCTTCTCCCAGGCAACCAGCACTAGAACAAAAGGACACAGTCTCAAGCTGTGCCAGGGGAGGTTTAGAAGTTCTTCCCAGAAGAGAGATTGGCCATTGGAATATTCTGCCCGTGGAGGTGGTGGAGTCACCATCACTGGAGGTGTTTAGGAAGAAACTGGATGGGGTGCTTGGTGCCATAGTATAGCTGATTAGATGGTGTTGGGTGATAGGTTGGACTTGATGATCTCAAAAGGTCTTTTCCAACCTGGTTGATTCTATTCTATTCTATTCTATTCTATTCTATTCTATTCTATTCTATTCTATTCTATTCTATTCTATTCTATTCTATTCTATTCTATTCTATTCTTCCTGAAAACTTCCCAAATTTGAGAAAATAGGTCAAAAGAGGAAATCTCAATGTTTTAGAAGAACTCCAGCCTCCTGGGGTCACCTCAGCAACCTGAATATTACCATGAATTGCAGTGGCGAGACAATTGTCAACAGGGCTGCTCCTCAGAGACAAACAGAGGTAACAGTGTTTGTTTTGGTGGTTACAGGAGCAGCCTGTGTGTATGATTCATGACAGATATTCTTATCTACTGGGAACTTCTTTGAGTAGATCACAATTGGTTCCACTTGAATGTGTCCAGAGATGGGCAATGTGGCTGGGGAGAGGTCTTGAGCACAGCCCTATGAGGAGGGGCTGAGGGAGCTGGGGTTGCTTAGCCTGCAGAAGAGGAGGCTCAGGGGAGACCTTCTTGCTGTCTACAACTCCCTGAAGGGAGGTTGTAGCCAGGTGGGGGTTGGTCTCTTCTGCCAGGCAACCAGCACCAGAACAAGAGGACACAGTCTCAAGCTGTGCCAGGGGAGGTTTAGGCCGGATATTAGGAAGAAGTTCTTCACAGACAGAGTTGTTGGCCATTGGAATGTGCTGCCCAGGGAGGTGGTGGAGTCACCATCCCTGGAGGTGTCCAAGAGGGGACTGGACGTGGCACTTGAAGCCATGGTTTAATTAGTCCTGAGGTGCTGGGTAACAGGTTGGGCTTGATGATCTCTGAGGTCTTTCCAACCTAACTGATTCTAGGATTCTAGGATACATTCACTGGTGATGATAAATGTGAGGGAAACCTCGTGCATTAGTCATATTCCCGTCTGAGTACTTCTGTTTTCCATGGAAAGAGACACAAAGATGCTGCCCTGCAACCTTCTCTCCTCCTGGGAACAGAATGTGAGTACAGTTGCTTTTAATGGAGAACATCATTGTGAATGCACAGTCCAGAAGTCTCCAGCTACTCTGGCAAGAGGCCAGCCAGAAAGATTGCTCCATCCTGAGCCTCAAGTGTCACTGAAGCGTGACATATTAGCACGAATAGCCTGGGATGGAAAATATACCTCGACCCGTGACTCAGCAAGCTGGGGAGCAGAAGCCTCTTGCTCTGGATTCTCATTTTCATACTCTCAGAGACTCTGTTTCCAATAGCAAGGATCTCATCTCAGTAGTCAAATTGCTCTTTGAACAACCTTCCTAATTACACCACATATGGCCCTCTGCTTACTTTCGCTGGTAATCCACATGAGCACCTTGTGGCTAACAAGCAGGAGCAGCTTTTGCTGCTGTGGGAAGTGCCATTGGAGAAGTATTAGCATACTTTGACTTTCTGTAACATAATGAGGGGGGTTATTGTTCTTTTTATGAAGTTGACCATGGGTGTCTGCTTTTACTTTGCATTTCATTTCAGCCCACCCATCTGTTCTCCTGCTCTGCAGTGGAAATAGAGGAGGTAGGTTGACATCCGATTAGCCAGCACTTCACAGGCCAGCACTGGCTCATCTCCAGTTTCATGATCCTTGTTCCTCTGCATAGCCTTCAGATGATTTGATCCTGTGCAATGCAATGTTAAATTATACTCTTCTATTTTATTTTCTCCTCTCCTCTCCTCTCTCCTCTCCTCTCCTCTCCTCTCCTCTCCTCTCCTCTCCTCTCCTCTCTCTCTCCTCTCCTCTCCCTCTCCTCTCCTCTCCTCTCCTCTCCCTCTCCTCTCCTCTCCTCTCCTCGAGTCTCCTCGAGTCTCCTCCGAGTCTCCTCCTCGAGTCTCCTCTCCTCGAGTCTCCTCGAGTCTCCTCGAGTCTCCTCTCCCTCTCCTCTCCTCTCCTCTCCTCTCCCTCCTCTCCTCTCCTCTCCTCTCCTCTCCTCTCCTCTCCTCTCCTCTCCTCTCTCTCCTCTCCTCTCCTCTCCTCTCCTCTCCTCTCCTCTCCTCTCCTCTCCTCTCCCTCTCCTCTCCTCTCCTCTCCTCTCCTCTCCTCTCCTCTCCCTCCCCCTCCCCTCCCCTCCCCTCCCCTCCCCTCCCCTCCCCTCCCCTCTCTATTCTACTCATTTGATTCTCTACAGTTCTGTTCTATTGTTGGTGCCTTTGGATGTCGGGTCAGGTGGCACGTACTTCAGACACTGTAAATCAGAGAAATCAGATGTCTGTGCTCAGATACTCCATAAATGTGCTCACCATGGCGAAAAAAAGCCTTTTCTTTCCCACCCCCAGACTCAGGCTTCATCTGGAGCACTTGGTGCCACCATAGGGATGCAGGCAGAGTCCCTTCCAGCTGGTGTACTGCTGAATCAGTGCACTTACAAGAGCTGCACCACCCATTGCCAACTGTTCTGTGGATTAAATACTCAGGAAGTGCCTTGCCAGAGCAGGCTGCTGGTCCATCTAGTGGCTAATATAAGGTGGGGGGGTGGTTTGAGAGAAAGGCTTATAATGAATCCAATTAGTCAATATTATACCAGTGGGGGATATTTCTCCCTGACCTCAGCTGGTTATCAGATTATGTACCCTGAAGCATGAGGATTGATAGCACTTGTCATTTCAGTGTATCTGGAGTAGCTGCAGATGCTCTGTTTATGCATATTTATGTTTAGGAACAAATTCAACTCGTACACAGGAGCAGGCAACTCCTCTAGTTTCAGTGGTGTCAAACTGGCAGTGAATCAGAGAAATCTATGGATTCAAGACATGTCTTTGAGCATGGCAGAGAGCTGTCAAGCCTTGGTTTTTTTTTCTCCTTCCACACTAGAAAACACATCTGTTCCTACAGAAGGGCATTGCTTACACAGCAATACTGGAAGCAGACTGTTTGCATCAACATGGACACAGCATTTTTTGGCCACAACAACCCCATGCAGTGCTACAGGCTGGGGTCAGAGTGGTTGGAGAACAGCCAGGCAGAAAGGGACCTAGGGGACTGGTTGAACATGAGCCAGCAGTGTGCCCAGGTGGCCAAGAAGGCCAATGGCATCCTGGCCTGCATCAAAAATAGTGTGGCCAGCAGGAGCAGGGTGGTCATTCTGCCTCTGTACTCAGCATTGGTTAGACCACAGCTTGAGTCCCATGTCCAGTTCTGAGCCCCTCAATTTAAGAGGGACATTGAGACACTTGAACATGTCCAGAGAAGGGCAAGAAAGCTGGGGAGGGGTTTGGAACACAGTCCTGTGAGGAGAGGCTGAGGGAGCTGGGGTTGCTGAGCCTGGAGAAGAGGAGGCTCAGGGAGACCTTCTTGCTCTCTACAACTCCTTGAAGGGAGGTTGCATCCAGGTGGGGGTTGGTCTCCTCCCACATAACCAGCACCAGAACAAGAGGACACAGTCTCAAGCGACACCAGGGGAGGTGTAGGTTGGAGGTGAAGAGAAAGTTCTTCACAGAGAGAGTTGTTAGCCTTTGGAATGTGCTGCCCAGGCAGGTGGTAGAGTCACCGTCCCGGAGGTGTTCAAAAAGGGATTGGACGTGGCACTTGGTGCCATGGTTTGGTTAGTCCTGAGGTCTTGGGTAACAGGTTGGACTTGATGACCACTGAGGTCTTTACCAACCTTATTGATTCTGTGATTCCACGAACTTAAAGATCCAAGAAAAAAGAGGGTAACAAAACCAAACAGCCGTTACTGAAGCAGACTTTACACAGGAGCAACATCTATCTGAAGTAAATCTCAAGTGCCTAGTGTAATATGGATATGTACCTCAGACTTCAGTGTTATTTTAATGCATTTTTAGTGAAGAAATGCTTTTCAGAAACACTTTTCAAAAATGCTTTTCAGTGTGCCCCTTCAAAATATTGCTGTGATATTTTCTGCTGAATTCATCTGTCTCTAAAACATACTACAACAGCAATGAAGGTAGAATCATAGAATAGAATAGAATCAACACGGTTGGAAAAGACCTCAGACATCATCAAGTCCAACCTGTCACCCAACACCTCAGGACTAACTAAGCCATGGCTTCAAGTGCCACATCCAATCCCCCTCTTGAACACCTGCAGGGATGGTGACTCCACCACCTCCCTGGGCAGCACATTCAATGGCCAATCACTCTTTATGGGAAGAACTTTCTTCTCACCTCCAGCCTAAACTTCCCCTGACACAGCTTGAGACTGTGTCCTCTTGTTCTGGTGCTGGTTGCCTGGGAGAAGAGACCAACCCCCACCTGGCTACAACCTCCTTTCAGGGGAGTTGTAGGGCAAGAAAGTCTCCCCTGAGCCTCCTCTTCTCCAGGCTAAGCAACCCCAGCTCCCTCAGCCTCTCCTCACAGGGCTGTGCTCAGACCTCTCCCCAGCTTTCTTGCCCTTCTCTGGACACCTTCCAGCAACTCAACATCTTTCCTAAACTGAGGGGCACAGAACCGGTACCAAGTGCCGCATCCAATCCCCTCTGAACATCTCCAGGGATGGGGACCCCACCACCTCCCTGGGCAGGACAACTCCAATGGCCAACAACTCTATCAAGGAAGAACTTTCTCCTCACCTCCAGCCTAAACAACCTCCTTTCAGGTAGTTTTAGAGAGCAAGAAGGTCTCCCTGAACCTCCTCTTCTGCAAGGCTAAACAATCCCAGTTCCCTCAGCCTCTTCTCATAGGGCTGTGCTTGAGTCCTCTCCCCTGCCTCATTGCCCTTCTCTGGACATGTTCAAGACCCTCCATGTCCTTCTTAAAGTGAGGGGCCCAGAAATGGGTGTCCTCAGGATCCATTTCCTCGATGGAGGAATTAAAGGGAATACTACAGTTACTAGCACAGAGAACAGACTTTTTTATGGGTGAATGGGCTGGCATGTCCCTGATTAGATCCACCCACCACCCGCACTGAGGGTCTCTTCATAGCAGGCCGTTACCATCATGTGGTGTGGCAGTCTTAGGCCATGCCTTTAAAACTCAGCTGCAGGTTTTGAGCAGAAAAGGAGAAAAATATAAATAAATCACTGTTGGGTGTGATAAGGAAAACAAAAGATTGTTCTGAACAAATTCATTGGATAAATGTCTGGGATAAGAGAAGCTGTATCATAACAATTCTTCACATTTCACTTCCATTCTTCCCATTCCTTTTCCCTTCCCTCTGACCTTGGCTGTTACTGCTTTGCATGGGAGATAATGGTGCTTCTGGCTGGCCAATAGATAAGCTACCCCCCTGCTTCTCTCTCAGCTCCTCTCTTTTCTCTCTTTGCTACAGGGTGGGGAGGTTTGGGAGGGGAGCAGTGAAGCAGCTCTCCTTGGTCTTTTCACAGTATCACAGTATCACAGTATCACCAAGGTTGGAAGAGACCTGGAAGATCATCGAGTCCAACCTGTCACCACAGACCTCACGACTAGACCATGGCACCAAGTGCCATGTCCAGTCCACTCTTGAACACCTCCAGGCATGGTGACTCCACCACCTCCTGGGTAGCCCATTCCAATGGTGAACGACTCTCTCCGAGGAAGAACTTTCTCCTCACCTCCAGCCTCAACTTCCCCTGGTGCAGCTTGAGACTGTGTCCTCTTGTTCTGGTGCTGGTTGCTAGAGAAGAGACCAACCCCCACCTGGCTACAACCACCTTTCAGGTAGTTGTAGAGAGCAATGAGGTCTCCCTGAGCCTCCTCTTCTCCAGGCTAAGCAATCCCAGCTCCCTCAGCCTCTCCTCATAGGGCTTGTGGTCAAGTCCTCTCACCAGCCTTGTTGCCCTTTCTGATCCCTTTTGGACCAGAGGTTTTTCCTTGTTGTTTGCTAATTGTAAATATCTGTATAAAATTGTAAATCCTGTCTATTTTGTACATATTCATTGCAGTGTAGAGTGTAGTTTTTGCTTGTAAATACAGCTTCACTTGCTTCTAACTGAGTTGAGTCTGGTTAAAGTTAATGCTGAAACTTCAACCTACATGTGGTTTGAGTTGCCCTCTCTGGAAAGCTGGGCAACAGAGAAGCCCAGAATTTGGTGAGCACCTGTACTGTGTCATGTCTGGAGTGTGCCTCCAGATGGGGAACTTGGAAGTGTGCCCAGGTACAGTAAGTAATATAGATGCAACTGCAGAGTGTCCAAGTCAAGCTCTTCTTCTCAACTACCATCTGGAGGAAAGTCTCTCTCTCTCCGTATTGCAAATTAAGCCTAAAATCTGGAGACAAACAGTAACAATCCATATAAACTAGCCAGGACAAGAAGCAGGGCATTTAACTTGCTGTCATTTTGGACATACACATTCCACTGGTGTTGTACTAGAATAATAATCAATGTCTTGGATGCCCTTCAGCCAATGACTCGGGTGTTCAGTTCTGGGCCCTAGTTTAATATGGACATTGAGACGGGTGAACGTGTCCAGAGAAGGGCAATGAGGCTGGGAGAGGCCTTGAGCACAGCCCTGTGAGGAGAGGCTGAGGGAGCTGGGACTGTTTAGTCTGGAGAAGAGGAGGCTCAGGGAAGACCTTCTTGCTCTCTAAAACTACCTGAAGAGGTTGTTTAGGCTGGAGGGTGAGGAGAAAGTTCTTCTTGATAGAGTTGTTGGCCATTGGAGTGTGATGCCAGGGAGGTGGTGGGGTCCCCATCCTGGAGATGTTCAGGGAGGGGATTGGATGCGGCACTTGGTACCATGGTCTAGTCATGGGGTCTGTGGTGACAGGTTGGACTTGATGATCTTTGAGTCTCTTCCAACTGTGGTGATTCTGTGATTCTGAGAGGCTCAGGAGTGACCTCATTGCTGTCTACAAGTCCCTGAAGGGAGGTTGTAGCCAGGTGGGGGTTGGTCTCTTCTCCCAGGCAACCAGCACCAGAACAAGAGGACACAGTCTCAAGCCATGCCAGGGGAGGTTTAGGCTTGAGGTGAGGAGAAAGTTCTTCACAGAGGGAGTTGTTAGCCATTGGAATGTGCTGCCCAGGGGGAGGTGGAGTCACCATCCTTGGAGGTGTTCAAAGGGGACTGGATGTGGCACTTGGTGCCATGGTTTAGTCATGAGGTCTGTGGTGACATGTTGGACTTAATGATCTTCCAACCTTGGTGTTTCTGTGATTCTGTGATTCCTGCTCCAATAATTGGATGAACAGTCAAAATGTGAACTGAAAATCAAAGATGCTGCAGGATGGAGTCTCTCCCGTTCATCTTCATATGGGTTTTGACTATTTCCAAGTGTTTTGGCACTTACTATCCTAAAATGTTTGTTACAGCTGTAGCAGTTAATGAAAACTCATCAACTACAGCATCATATTGACACTTAGATGCCTGCTGCCTCTGATTAGTAGCTCTTCTCCATTCATTGTCATGAATGTAAAAGTTGAGGAGGTGGGCCTTGGTTTCTGCATTTATATACTGAATGTTTCTAGCACAAGGAGTTCTGCAGAGGACAATCTGCAGCAAATGAGCCCTGAGCAGTGTGCCAGTGAAGCTACTGGGAGCGACCTCAGACACAAATTTGTAACCCCCTCATTTCTACTTCCAATTTGGGTTTTTGCCTATTTACAAAGGATTTGGCTGGAAAAAAAAAAAAAAAAAAAAAAAAAGCCCTTGCCTTGAGTATGTCTAAAGTTCAGTTTATTTTTACTGACTCAGGTCCTGCAGGACTCCTAAGGCTTGCAGGCACCAGACAGCTGTGTTTAGCCTCGTCTGTTACAGTAACGTCAAGGAAACCTATCGTCACTGGCAAGCCTTCTGAAAACATGAGTGCTCATGGATTACAAAAGGAGAAAACAGTCAGACTAAAATAAACTGTTGCCAGACAAAATGACATCCACCCTTTCCCTCTATATCTTCTCTAAAAAAACCCAGGGAATTTGCTTTGATCAAACTTTAAGGTGAGGGGAGATCTCCTGGAAGTTATCTTCAAGCTAACAAAACAGTGATAAGGAAGGGAGGAAACGCAGCCAAGATACAGCATGTTTGTTAAAAGACAGAAATCTGGCCATTGTGACAATCTCTTCTAAGATCTCCCAGAGAGGATGTTGCAGAGAGAGCCTGGATGTGCTGTGAACAGGATTTCTATTCTTGCCTAGTTGGTCTGTTTGCATGGCTTTGGGTTTACATGGAAATACCCTTTGGAGGAGACAGAGACACGTGAAAATTCAGCCACCTGTAATTGGCTTTCCCCTTACTTGGGCAGAGTCAAACTATTTGCTTTCCTTTTATTGGGACAGTCAAGCGGCATCAGGGTAGGTTTAGGCTCATGGTGAGGAGAAAGTTCTTCATAGGAGTGATTTGCCATTGGAATGTGCTGCCCAGGGAGGTGGTGGAGTCACCATCCCTGGAGGTCTTTAAGAAGGTAGAAGTGTTAGAGGGCTAGAAGGTGTTAGAGGGTAGAAGGCCTCTGCAGAGGGATCTTGACAGGCTGGACAGATGGGCAGAGTCCAAGGGCATGAGATTGAACACATCCAAGTGCCGGGTTCTGCACATTGGCCACAACAACCCCATGCAGTGCTACAGGCTGGGGTCAGAGTGGCTGGAGAGCAGCCAGGCAGAGAGGGACCTGGGGGTACTGGCTGAGAGTAGGCTGAACATAAGCCTGCAGTGTGCCCAGGCAGCCAAGAAGGCCAAGGGCATCCTGGCCTGTATAAGGAATAGTGTGGCCAACAGGAGCAGGGAAGTTATTCTCCCCCTGTACACCACACCAGTTAGGCCACACCTTGAGTCCTGTGTCCAGTTCTGGGCCCCTCAGTTTAGGAAAGATGTTGAGTTGCTGAAAGGTGTCCAGAGAAGGGCAACAAAGCTGGAGAGGAGGCCTGGAGCACAGCCCTATGAGGAGAGGCTGAGGGAGCTGGGGTTGCTTAGCCTGGAGAAGAGGAGGCTCAGGAGAGAGCTTCTTGCTGTCTGCAACTACCAGAAGGGAGGTTGAAGCCAGGTGGAGGTTGGTCTCTTCTCCCAGGCAACCAGCACCAGAACAAGAGGACACAGTCTCAAGCTGCACCAGGGGAGGTTTAGGCTGGATGTTAGGAAGAAATTCTTCATAGAGGGAGTGATTTGCCATTGGAATGTGCTGCCCAGGGAGGTGGTGGAGTCACCATCACTGTAAGTGTTTAGGAAGTGACTTGATGGGGTGCTTGGTGCCATGGTTTAGTTGATTAGATGGTGTTGGGTGATAGGTTGGACTTGATGATCTGGAAGTTCTTTTCCAACCTGGTTAATTCTATTCTGTTCTGTTTTCAAGAAGGTTGATAGCCTTGATGATCTTGAAGGTCTTTTCCAACCTGGTCTATTCTATTCTATTCTATTCTATTCTATTCTATTCTATTCTATTCTATTCTATTCTATTCTATTCTACTCTACTCTACTCTACTCTACTCTATTCTATTCTATTCTATTCTATTCTATTCTATTCTATTCTATTCTATGAGGGGATTGGATGTGGCCCTTGAAGCCATGGTTAGTTAGTCATGAGGTGTTGGCTGACAGGTTGGACTTGATGATCTCTGAGGTCTTTTCCAATCTTATTGATTCTATGATTCTACAGAGTGAAAGTGAAAATAAACCACAACAAACAACAAACCAAACAGGAAACTCAAATCAACCAACCAACCAAGTTACCAAACAAAAGCCCACCCATATTCTTCCTTTGCTGTTGGACTCAGCCTGGCTCCAAATAAGCAGACTGTCCAACCAGACTTGGTAAACCGATTCACACTAATGTAGCATGGACCAGGTGGATCAAATTGTCTGTCCCCAGTGTTTTGGGGTCTGGAGCCTTCTTTCCATTGTATGATCTTCCTTTGAGAAGAGCATTCTTCTAGTGCCTCAAGAAGTTTGCACATGAGCACGTGCTGGTTTTGGAATCCCTCAGTGACTCAATTCCCTGGTAGAGTCCAACAGCAAAGGAAGAATATGGGTGGGCTTTTGTTTGGTAACTTGGTTGGTTGGTTGATTTGAGTTTCCTGTTTGGTTTGTTGTTTGTTGTGGTTTATTTTCACTTTCACTCTGTAGAATCATAGAATCAATAAGATTGGAAAAGACCTCAGAGATCATCAAGTCCAACCTGTCAGCCAACACCTCATGACTAACTAACCATGGCTTCAAGGGCCACATCCAATCCCCTCATAGAATAGAATAGAATAGAATAGAATAGAATAGAATAGAATAGAATAGAGTAGAGTAGAGTAGAGTAGAGTAGAATAGAATAGAATAGAATAGAATAGAATAGAATAGAATAGAATAGAATAGAATAGAATAGAATAGACCAGGTTGGAAAAGACCTTCAAGATCATCAAGGCTATCAACCTTCTTGAAAACAGAACAGAATAGAATTAACCAGGTTGGAAAAGAACTTCCAGATCATCAAGTCCAACCTATCACCCAACACCATCTAATCAACTAAACCATGGCACCAAGCACCCCATCAAGTCACTTCCTAAACACTTACAGTGATGGTGACTCCACCACCTCCCTGGGCAGCACATTCCAATGGCAAATCACTCCCTCTATGAAGAATTTCTTCCTAACATCCAGCCTAAACCTCCCCTGGTGCAGCTTGAGACTGTGTCCTCTTGTTCTGGTGCTGGTTGCCTGGGAGAAGAGACCAACCTCCACCTGGCTTCAACCTCCCTTCTGGTAGTTGCAGACAGCAAGAAGCTCTCTCCTGAGCCTCCTCTTCTCCAGGCTAAGCAACCCCAGCTCCCTCAGCCTCTCCTCATAGGGCTGTGCTCCAGGCCTCCTCTCCAGCTTTGTTGCCCTTCTCTGGACACCTTTCAGCAACTCAACATCTTTCCTAAACTGAGGGGCCCAGAACTGGACACAGGACTCAAGGTGTGGCCTAACTGGTGTGGTGTACAGGGGAGAATAACTTCCCTGCTCCTGTTGGCCACACTATTCCTTATACAGGCCAGGATGCCCTTGGCCTTCTTGGCTGCCTGGGCACACTGCAGGCTTATGTTCAGCCTACTCTCAGCCAGTACCCCCAGGTCCCTCTCTGCCTGGCTGCTCTCCAGCCACTCTGACCCCAGCCTGTAGCACTGCATGGGGTTGTTGTGGCCAATGTGCAGAACCCGGCACTTGGATGTGTTCAATCTCATGCCCTTGGACTCTGCCCATCTGTCCAGCCTGTCAAGATCCCTCTGCAGAGGCCTTCTACCCTCTAACACCTTCTAGCCCTCTAACACTTCTACCTTCTTAAAGACCTCCAGGGATGGTGACTCCACCACCTCCCTGGGCAGCACATTCCAATGGCAAATCACTCCTATGAAGAACTTTCTCCTCACCATGAGCCTAAACCTACCCTGATGCCGCTTGACTGTCCCAATAAAAGGAAAGCAAATAGTTTGACTCTGCCCAAGTAAGGGGAAAGCCAATTACAGGTGGCTGAATTTTCACGTGTCTCTGTCTCCTCCAAAGGGTATTTCCATGTAAACCCAAAGCCATGCAAACAGACCAACTAGGCAAGAATAGAAATCCTGTTCACAGCACATCCAGGCTCTCTCTGCAACATCCTCTCTGGGAGATCTTAGAAGAGATTGTCACAATGGCCAGATTTCTGTCTTTTAACAAACATGCTGTATCTTGGCTGCGTTTCCTCCCTTCCTTATCACTGTTTTGTTAGCTTGAAGATAACTTCCAGGAGATCTCCCTCACCTTAAAGTTTGATCAAAGCAAATTCCCTGGGTTTTTTTAGAGAAGATATAGAGGGAAAGGGTGGATGTCATTTTGTCTGGCAACAGTTTATTTTAGTCTGACTGTTTTCTCCTTTTGTAATCCATGAGCACTCATGTTTTCAGAAGGCTTGCCAGTGACGATAGGTTTCCTTGACGTTACTGTAACAGACGAGGCTAAACACAGCTGTCTGGTGCCTGCAAGCCTTAGGAGTCCTGCAGGACCTGAGTCAGTAAAAATAAACTGAACTTTAGACATACTCAAGGCAAGGGCTTTTTTTTTTTTTTTTTTTTTTTTTTTTTCCAGCCAAATCCTTTGTAAATAGGCAAAAACCCAAATTGGAAGTAGAAATGAGGGGGTTACAAATTTGTGTCTGAGGTCGCTCCCAGTAGCTTCACTGGCACACTGCTCAGGGCTCATTTGCTGCAGATTGTCCTCTGCAGAACTCCTTGTGCTAGAAACATTCAGTATATAAATGCAGAAACCAAGGCCCACCTCCTCAACTTTTACATTCATGACAATGAATGGAGAAGAGCTACTAATCAGAGGCAGCAGGCATCTAAGTGTCAATATGATGCTGTAGTTGATGAGTTTTCATTAACTGCTACAGCTGTAACAAACATTTTAGGATAGTAAGTGCCAAAACACTTGGAAATAGTCAAAACCCATATGAAGATGAACGGGAGAGACTCCATCCTGCAGCATCTTTGATTTTCAGTTCACATTTTGACTGTTCATCCAATTATTGGAGCAGGAATCACAGAATCACAGAAACACCAAGGTTGGAAGATCATTAAGTCCAACATGTCACCACAGACCTCATGACTAAACCATGGCACCAAGTGCCACATCCAGTCCCCTTTGAACACCTCCAAGGATGGTGACTCCACCTCCCCCTGGGCAGCACATTCCAATGGCTAACAACTCCCTCTGTGAAGAACTTTCTCCTCACCTCAAGCCTAAACCTCCCCTGGCATGGCTTGAGACTGTGTCCTCTTGTTCTGGTGCTGGTTGCCTGGGAGAAGAGACCAACCCCCACCTGGCTACAACCTCCTTCAGGGACTTGTAGACAGCAATGAGGTCACTCCTGAGCCTCCTCAGAATCACAGAATCACCACAGTTGGAAGAGACCTCAACGATCATCAAGTCCAACCTGTCACCACAGACCCCATGACTAGACCATGGTACCAAGTGCCGCATCCAATCCCCTCCTGAACATCTCCAGGGATGGGGACCCCACCACCTCCCTGGGCATCACACTCCAATGGCCAACAACTCTATCAAGGAAGAACTTTCTCCTCACCTCCAGCCTAAACAACCTCCTTTCAGGTAGTTTTAGAGAGCAAGAAGGTCTCCCCTGAGCCTCCTCTTCTCCAGACTAAACAGTCCCAGCTCCCTCAGCCTCTCCTCACAGGGCTGTGCTCAAGGCCTCTCCCCAGCCTCATTGCCCTTCTCTGGACACGTTCACCCGTCTCAATGTCCATATTAAACTGAGGGGCCCAGAACTGAACACCCGAGTCATTGGCTGGAAGGGCATCCAAGACATTGATTATTATTCTAGTACAACACCAGTGGAATGTATGTCCAAAATGACAGCAAGTTAAATGCCCTGCTTCTTGTCCTGGCTAGTTTATAGCGGATTGTTACTGTTTGTCTCCAGATTTTAGGCTTAATTTGCAATACGGAGAGAGAGAGACTTTCCTCCAGATGGTAGTTGAGAAGAAGAGCTTGACTTGGACACTCTGCAGTTGCATCTATATTACTTACTGTACCTGGGCACACTTCCAAGTTCCCCATCTGGAGGCACACTCCAGACATGACACAGTACAGGTGCTCACCAAATTCTGGGCTTCTCTGTTGCCCAGCTTTCCAGAGAGGGGCAACTCAAACCACATGTGGTAGGTTGAAGTTTCCCCCAGCATTAACTTTAACCAGACTCAACTCAGTTAGAAGCAAGTGAAGCTGTATTTACAAGCAAAAACTACACTCTACACTGCAATGAATATGTACAAAATAGACAGGATTTACAATTTTATACAGATATTTACAATTAGCAAACAACAAGGAAACTCTCTGGTCCAAAAGGGATCAGAAAGGGCAACAAGGCTGGTGAGAGGACTTGACCACAAGCCCTATGAGGAGAGGCTGAGGGAGCTGGGATTGCTTAGCCTGGAGAAGAGGAGGCTCAGGGAGACCTCATTGCTCTCTACAACTACCTGAAAGGTGGTTGTAGCCAGGTGGGGGTTGGTCTCTTCTCTCTAGCAACCAGCACCAGAACAAGAGGACACAGTCTCAAGCTGCACCAGGGGAAGTTGAGGCTGGAGGTGAGGAGAAAGTTCTTCTCGGAGAGAGTCGTTCACCATTGGAATGGGCTACCCAGGGAGGTGGTGGAGTCACCATGCCTGGAGGTGTTCAAGAGTGGACTGGACATGGCACTTGGTGCCATGGTCTAGTCGTGAGGTCTGTGGTGACAGGTTGGACTCGATGATCTTCCAGGTCTCTTCCAACCTTGGTGATACTGTGATACTGTGATACTGTGAAAAGACCAAGGAGAGCTGCTTCACTGCTCCCCCTCCCAAACCTCCCCACCCTGTAGCAAAGAGAGAAAAGAGAGGAGCTGAGAGAGAAGCAGGGGGTAGCTTATCTATTGGCCAGCCAGAAGCACCATTATCTCCCATGCAAAGCAGTAACAGCCAAGGTCAGAGGGGAAGGGAAAAGGAATGGGAAGAATGGAAGTGAAATGTGAAGAATTGTTATGATACAGCTTCTCTTATCCCAGACATTTATCCAATGAATTTGTTCAGAACAATCTTTTGTTTTCCTTATCACACCCAACAGTGATTTATTTATATTTTTCTCCTTTTCTGCTCAAAACCTGCAGCTGAGTTTTAAAGGCATGGCCTAAGACTGCCACACCACATGATGGTAACGGCCTGCTATGAAGAGACCCTCAGTGCGGGTGGTGGGTGGATCTAATCAGGACATGCCAGCCCATTCACCCATAAAAAAGTCTGTTCTCTGTGCTAGTAACTGTAGTATTCCCTTTAATTCCTCCATCGAGGAAATGGATCCTGAGGACACCCATTTCTGGGCCCCTCAATTTAAGAAGGACATGGAGGGTCTTGAACATGTCCAGAGAAGGGCAATGAGGCAGGGGAGAGGACTCAAGCACAGCCCTATGAGAAGAGGCTGAGGGAACTGGGATTGTTTAGCCTGCAGAAGAGGAGGTTCAGGGGAGACCTTCTTGCTCTCTAAAACTACCTGAAAGGAGGTTGTTTAGGCTGGAGGTGAGGAGAAAGTTCTTCCTTGATAGAGTTGTTGGCCATTGGAGTGTCCTGCCCAGGGAGGTGGTGGGGTCCCCATCCCTGGAGATGTTCAGGAGGGGGATTGGATGCGGCACTTGGTACCGGTTCTGTGCCCCTCAGTTTAGGAAAGATGTTGAGTTGCTGGAAGGTGTCCAGAGAAGGGCAAGAAAGCTGGGGAGAGGTCTGGAGCACAGCCCTGTGAGGAGAGGCTGAGGGAGCTGGGGTTGCTTAGCCTGGAGAAGAGGAGGCTCAGGGGAGACTTTCTTGCTGTCTACAACTCCCTGAAAGGAGGTTGTAGCCAGGTGGGGGTTGGTCTCTTCTCCCAGGCAACCAGCACCAGAACAAGAGGACACAGTCTCAAGCTGTGTCAGGGGAAGTTTAGGCTGGAGGTGAGAAGAAAGTTCTTCCCATAAAGAGTGATTGGCCATTGGAATGTGCTGCCCAGGGAGGTGGTGGAGTCACCATCCCTGCAGGTGTTCAAGAGGGGATTGGATGTGGCACTTGAAGCCATGGTTTAGTTAGTCCTGAGGTGTTGGGTGACAGGTTGGACTTGATGATGTCTGAGGTCTTTTCCAACCGTGTTGATTCTATTCTATTCTATGATTCTACCTTCATTGCTGTTGTAGTATGTTTTAGAGACAGATGAATTCAGCAGAAAATATCACAGCAATATTTTGAAGGGGCACACTGAAAAGCATTTTTGAAAAGTGTTTCTGAAAAGCATTTCTTCACTAAAAATGCATTAAAATAACACTGAAGTCTGAGGTACATATCCATATTACACTAGGCACTTGAGATTTACTTCCTCAGATAGATGTTGCTCCTGTGTAAAGTCTGCTTCAGTAACGGCTGTTTGGTTTTGTTACCCTCTTTTTTCTTGGATCTTTTAAGTTCGTGGAATCACAGAATCAATAAGGTTGGTAAAGACCTCAGTGGTCATCAAGTCCAACCTGTTACCCAAGACCTCAGGACTAACCAAACCATGGCACCAAGTGCCACGTCCAATCCCTTTTTGAACACCTCCGGGACGGTGACTCTACCACCTGCCTGGGCAGCACATTCCAAAGGCTAACAACTCTCTCTGTGAAGAACTTTCTCTTCACCTCCAACCTACACCTCCCTGGTGTCGCTTGAGACTGTGTCCTCTTGTTCTGGTGCTGGTTATGTGGGAGGAGACCAACCCCCACCTGGATGCAACCTCCCTTCAAGGAGTTGTAGAGAGCAAGAAGGTCTCCCCCTGAGCCTCCTCTTCTCCAGGCTCAGCAACCCCAGCTCCCTCAGCCTCTCCTCACAGGACTGTGCTCCAAACCCCTCCCCAGCTTTCTTGCCCTTCTCTGGACATGTTCAAGTGTCTCAATGTCCCTCTTAAATTGAGGGGCTCAGAACTGGACATGGGACTCAAGCTGTGGTCTAACCAATGCTGAGTACAGAGGCAGAATGACCACCCTGCTCCTGCTGGCCACACTATTTTTGATGCAGGCCAGGATGCCATTGGCCTTCTTGGCCACCTGGGCACACTGCTGGCTCATGTTCAACCAGTCCCCTAGGGTCCCTTTCTGCCTGGCTGTTCTCCAACTACCTGACCCCAGCCTGTAGCACTGCATGGGGTTGTTGTGGCCAAAAAATGCTGTGTCCATGTTGATGCAAACAGTCTGCTTCGGAGTATTGCTGTGTAAGCAATGCCCTTCTGTAGGAACAGATG
>JAWKAJ010000126.1:22500-38193 GCA_033816785.1 Picus viridis
TGATCTACTCAAAGAAGTTCCCAGTAGATAAGAATATCTGTCATGAATCATACACACAGGCTGCTCCTGTAACCACCAAAACAAACAATGTTACCTCTGTTTGTCTCTGAGGAGCAGCCCTGTTGACAATTGTCTCGCCACTGCAATTCATGGTAATATTCAGGTTGCTGAGGTGACCCCAGGAGGCTGGAGTTCTTCTAAAACATTGAGATTTCCTCTTTTGACCTATTTTCTCAAATTTGGGAAGTTTTCAGGAAGAATAGAATAGAATAGAATAGAATAGAATAGAATAGAATAGAATAGAATAGAATAGAATAGAATAGAATAGAATAGAATAGAATAGAATCAACCAGGTTGGAAAAGACCTTTGAGATCATCAAGTCCAACCTATCACCCAACACCATCTAATCAGCTATACTATGGCACCAAGCACCCCATCCAGTTTCTTCCTAAACACCTCCAGTGATGGTGACTCCACCACCTCCACGGGCAGAATATTCCAATGGCCAATCTCTCTTTCTGGGAAGAACTTCTAAACCTCCCCTGGCACAGCTTGAGACTGTGTCCTTTTGTTCTGGTGCTGGTTGCATGGGAGAAGAGACCAACCCCCACCTGGCTACAACCTCCCTGCAGGTAGTTGTAGAGAGCAAGAAGGTCTCCCCTGAGCCTCCTCTTCTCCAGGCTAAGCAACCCCAGCTCCCTCAGCCTCTCCTCACAGGGCTGTGCTCCAAACCCCTCCCCAGCTTTGTTGCCTTTCTCTGGACAAGAGAGCAAACTGAAAGATAAATTAGTTGCTCAGCTGAGTGCAGCTGAGCAGCAGCAAGGGGCTGCATGGCTGTGCTCGGTCTCCACCATGTGCCTGAGCCTACCTGTCACCCTGAGCACTGCTGAAGAGGCAGGAAGGACAGGCAACACGGGCACACTCACTGGGGAACACTTGTAAATCTAGTTCTGGGCCAAAATAACAATTGATAGTCAGACACTGCTGTGGAATCATAACAGTGTGAATCAGGTGATACCTTGCCAAAACCAAGCAAGTAGGTAGGTAGTTGTAGGGAGCAATAAGGTCTCCTCTGAGCCTCCTTTTCTCCAGGCTTAGCAACCCCAGCTCCCTCAGATCAGTGCAGGTGGGCTACAGAGCATGTGTGATGGTGGCTACCATCAGCAGAGGAGACAGATGAACAGCAGGTCTGTAACCCTCCAGGAGCTTCCCCAAGCATGACCTAAGGGCAAAGGAGGTGGCAGGGAGATGGCAGCATGCGTGTGACTAATGTTGACAGGGATGAGTAACTCCTGAGTCACCAGCTTTCCTTGCTTGTCAGTTTGGTTTTGGAGGGTATTTGTTTGCCAGGCTGAAAGCATGGGAAATCCAAATCCTGCATTTCCCCATTTGGAACAGGAACCAGGAACCAGAAAGGTGTTGGCTTATTTGGTTTCACTCCTGAGCTCCTCCAACTAGTCTGAAGGGGACCATCAGGAGAGAGGTAGAGGTACCTAGTGTTATACAAGGCAGAAGCAGGATTACAACCCTGGACTTCTGCAGGGCGAACTTTGTACTCATCAAAGATCTACTGGCAGGAATCCCATGGACTCTGGAGGGTAAAGGAGCCCAAGAAAATGGGACAATTTTTAAATGCCACTTCATAGAATCATAGAATCTTAGAATCAAAAAGATTGCAAAAGACTTCAAAGATGATCAAGTCCAACCTAGCACCCAACACCATATTATCAACTAAACCGTGGCACTAAGTGCCCCAGCCAGTCCCCTCTTAAACACCTCCAGGGATGGTGAATCTCTGAAGAACTCTCTCCTCACCTCAAGCCTAAACTTCCCCTGGCACGGTTTGAGACTGTGTCCTCTTGTTCTGGTGCTGGTTGCCTGGGAGAAGAGACCAACCCTCACCTGGATACAACCTCCCTTCAGGGAGTTGGAGAGAGAAAGAAGGTCTCCCTGAGCCTCCTCTTCTGCAGGCTAAGCAACCCCAGCTCCCTCAGCCTCTCCTCACAGGGCTGTGCTCAAGGCCTCTCCCCAGCTTTGTTGCCCTTCTCTGGACATATTCAAGTGTCTCAATATCCTTCCTAAACTGAGGGACCCAGAACTGGACACAGGACTCAAGGTGTGGCCTGACCAGTGCTGAGTCCAGGGGCACAATGACCTCCCTTCTCCTGCAGGCCACACTGTTCCTGATACAGGCCAGGATGCCATTGGCCTTCTTGGCCACCTGGACACACTGCTGGCTCATGTTCAGCCTACTGTCAACCAGCACCCCCAGGGCCCTTTCTGCCTGGCTGCTCTCCAGCCACTCTGACCCCAGCCTGTAGCACTGCATGGGGTTACTGTGGCCAAAGTGCAACACCCATCACTTGGACTTGTTAAATAACATCATGTTGGAATCTGCCCATTCCTGCAAGCCCAAGATAGGTGTGTTCCCTTGGTTAAAATTCAGGTAGATGTGCCAGGAGACCTGCATGGATGAGCAAGGAACTTCTGAAGGAGATCTCATGGAAGAAAGAAACTTATAGTTCAGGGAAGAAGGGACTTGGCACTTGGGAGAACTATAGAGAAGTTGTCGGGGCATGTAGGAAGGCAACAAGGAGGACCAAAGGCCTCTCAGAACTAAAACTGGCAAAGGAAGTAAAAGTGAACAAGAAGGGCTTCTTCAAATGTATTTGTTTTCCCTGCCATAAGCTGCAAGGCTGACACAAAGCTCATCTCTCACTACGGCTGCAGTGCTGCGGGTGTGTTTGTTGTGGGCGAGCTAATGATGTCCCAGCAATGATAAACAGTAAATTCTGGGGAGTTCTCAGGAAGACACCAGAAGGAATGTAGTAATCCAATTGATACATAACTAGGGAAGTCATTGTGCCCCTGGACTCAGCACTGGTTAGGCCACACCTTGAGTGCTGTGTCCAGTTCTGGGCCCCTCAGGTTAGGAAAGATGTTGAGTTGCTGGAAGGTGTCCAGAGAAGGGGTTTGGAGCACAGCCCTATGAGGAGAGGCTGAGGGAGCTGGGGTTGCTTAGCCTGGAGAAGAGGAGGCTCAGGGGAGACCTTTCTTGCTCTCTACAACTACCTGAAGGGAGGTTGTAGCCAGGTGGGGGTTGGTCTCTTCTCCCAGGCAGCCAGCACCAGAACAAGAGGACACAGTCTCAAGGTGCACCAGGGGAGGTTTAGGCTTGAGGTGAGGAGAAACTTCTTCATGGAGAGAGTTGCTGGCCATTGGAATGTGCTGCCCAGGTAGGTGATGGAGTCACCATCCCTGGAAGCGTTTAGGAAGAGACTGGATGAGGCACTTGGTGCCATGGTTTAGTTGATTAGATGGTGTTGGGTGATAGAATCATAGAATCATAGAATCAGTCAGGGTTGGAAGGGACCACAAGGATCATCCAGTTCCAACCCTCCCGCCATGGGCAGGGACATCCTACACTAGATCAGGCTGGCCAGAGCCTCGTCCAGCCTGGTCTTAAACACCTCCAGGGACGGGGCCTCAACCTCTTCCCTGGATAACCCATTCCAGGGCTTCACCACCCTCATGGTGAAGAACTTCTTCCTCACATCTAGCCTGAATCTCCCCATTTCCAGCTTCAATCTGTTCCCCCTAGTCCTATCACTACCTGAGATCCTGAGAAGTCCCTCACCAGCCTTCCTGTAGGACCCCTTCAGATACTGGAAGGCCACAATGAGGTCACCTGGGAGCCTTCTCTTCTCCAGACTGAACAGCCCCAACTCCTTCAGTCTGTCCTCATAGGAGAGGTGCTCCAGCCCTCTGATCATCCTCGTGGCCCTTCTCTGGACACGCTCCAGCACGTCCACATCCCTCCTGTAATAGGGGCTCCAGAACTGGAGGCAGTACTCCAGGTGGGGTCTCACCAGAGCTGAGTAGAGGGGGAGAATCCCCTCCCTTGACCTGCTGGCCACACATCTCCTGATGCAGCCCAGGATCTGATTGGCTTTCCGGGCTGCAAGCGCACATTGAGAGCTCCTGTTGAGCTTCTCGTCCACCAGCACCCCCAAGTCTCTCTCCTCCTAGGTTGGACTAAGATGATCTTAAAGGTCTTTTCCAACATGGTTAATTCTATTCTAAAGATTCTAAATATAGGTTGGACTTGATGATCTCTGAGGTCCTTTCCAGCCTGGTTGATTCTGTGATTCAGAGTGGCAGAGTTCACAGTTTCCAGGGTGCCAAAGCTGACACCACTGCATTTCATCATGTTTCACCCTATGTCTGATTCAAAGGGGCACTGTTTCAGCAAACCTTAGGGCTCAGGCACGAGAAAGTGAAGTTGGAGGCGCTTTAAAAATAAGCATGTAATTAAAATGATTCTGGTACAATCCAGCTCTTAATTCTGGAGGGGATGTGGAAGAGGGGGGATGAAAGGAGAGGACAATGAATTTATAATCTGGCTCTTAGCAAGGTGTAAATTTACCACCCAGACTCCCACCCATTACACCGCAGACAGGAAACCAGCTGGTGGAGGGGGCAGTGGATTTGTTGTTCCTCCTTGCGAAGTGACTCTGTGTGTTGTTTATTTCACAGGCCTAACCATGACTGGTGTAATTCTTCAATCTTGCCTCTTGCCTTTTTATGTTTTCAGATCAGCTATGCATTGCATCAGCCCCCTGCCCACCAGCAATCATAAAATATGAGCCTTTGTGGGAAAGCAGAGATGGAGAAAGAGTTTCTTATGAAATGGTGGCTGGAATTGTTCCAGACACCTCCGGCCAGCTGCTCTCCAGGCAGCAGCTTTGTGATACAAGGGGCAGAAAACACCAGCTTTGGAAATTCAGATGGCTGGGCCTTTTGGCTTCAGGCCCACTGAGCAAGCTCTCCTGACTACTGAGGCATGGCTCAGAAAATAAAAGGTCCCTTTAGTGCTGATATCTTTGGATGCCGCTGTGCAGTATAGCTGGAATCGGTCCAGGGTACTCCGACCTGCTTTGCATCTTAGGCTGTAAAGCAAATCCAAACACACCACTGCTTTCCTGGGGCTTTGGCTTTCATCAAATTACCTCCTGCAATTGATTCTGCCCTCTCCAACCTTGAACAATGCAATGTCACCAGGCTGCTGCATTGCTTGTGGTAACTAGAAATAGATGATATCACTGCTGGAGTGACCTCTTTTTCCATTCTGCAATGCAGAAACTGCACCAATTTGCATAAACTCTGCCTACAGGTTGGACTTGATGATCACAGAATCATAGAATCAATAAGGTTGGCAAGGACCTCAGAGATCATCAAGTCCAACCTAGCACCCAACACCTCATGACTACTAGACCATGGCATCAAGTACCATGTCCAATCCCCTCTTGAACACCTCCAGGGATGGTGACTCCACCACCTCCCTGGGCAGCACATTCCAATGTCTAACAACTCTCTCTGTGAAGAACTTTCTCCTCACCTCGAGTCTAAACTCCCCCTGGCACAGCTTGAGACTGTGTCCTCTTGTTCTGGTGCTGGTTGCCTGGGAAAATAAACCAACCCCCACCTGGCTACAACCTCCTTCAGGTAGTTGTAGACAGCAAGAAGGTCTCCCCTGAGCCTCCTCTTCTCCAGGCTAAGCAACCCCAGCTCCCTCAGCCTCTCCTCACAGGGCTGTGCTCCAGACCCCCGCCCAGCCTCGTTGCCCTTCTGTGGACATGTTCAAGTGTCTCAATCTCCTTCTTGAACTGAGTGGCCCAGAACTGGACACAGGACTCAAGGTGTGGCCTAACCAGTGCTGAATACAGGGTCAGAATGACCTCCCTACTCTTGCTGGCCACACTATTCCTAATGCAGGCCAGGATGCCATTGGCCTTCTTGGCCACCTGGGCACACTGCTGGCCCATGTTTAGGTGGCTGTCAATCAGAGTTGTTCTAAAAAGGATTGGATGTGGTGCTTGAAGCCATGGTTTAGTTGGTCATGAGGTGTTGGGTGCTAGGTTGGACTTGATGATTTCTGAGGTCTTTTCCAACCTTATTGATTCTATGATTCTGTGATTCACTGTGGAGAATAGCTCCAGAAATCCATAACATACAGTTGGGCAGGTCCCCTCTCTTTTGCCTCTTCTATTCTTTTCCAGCAGCTGCTACCAATAACTGTCAAAGACATGATGCTGTATTGATGGGCTTTAGATTTGATTCAGTGCAGTCATTCTTAGGTGATTTACTGGACCATCTCCTCTTTGGAGCAATTCCAGTATCTCCAATGAATTTGAAGTAGGAATGATTTCCTACATGTTTGACAGCTCCTGCTTTGTTTCCATGTCAGCATTTCCTAAGGTTTAAAAGCTGCTCTTAGCCTCTGAACTTTTCTTTTGAGTTCATGTCATAGTTGTCTCAGTTGTGCTCAGCACTACACTAAGACACCTATTAAAAACAATAAAAAATCTACAGTAGTATTTTACCTGAAGGGAGGTTGTAGCCAGGTGGGGGTTGGTCTCTTCTCCCAGGCCACCAGCACCAGAACAAGAGGACACAGTCTCAAGCTGTGCCAGGGCAGGTTTAGGCTGGATGTTAGGAAGAAGTTCTTCCCAGAAGAGAGATTGGCCATTGGAATGTGCTGCCCAGGGAGGTGGTGGAGTCACTGGAGGTGTTTAGGAAGAGACTGGATGGGGTGCTTGGTGCCATGGTTTAGTTGATTAGATGGAGCTGAGTGATAGGTTGGACTCAATGACCTTTGAGGTCTTTTCCAACCTGGTTAATTCCATTCCATTCCATTCCATTCCATTCCATTCCATTCCATTCCATTCCATTCCATTCTAGTGTAGTCTAAATAGTGCCAATTGAGGGGCTGAAACTCTCTGATCTCTTGATAATGGGGTGAGACTATACCACATCATTGCCCCTCTGGTTCTGGCAAGAAGGGACAGATAAGCACTAAAGGGCATATCCCGGCAGCAATTAGGGGGATCTGGAAGCACCGGTTCAGGGGCTGGGAAACACTGAGTGGCCATAGGCAGCTGTCATCCCACCCCCTGAGGCAGCTCTCTTGTCCTCTGGGTGTTTCTGTAGAAGAGGGGAGACCTAAGAGTACTTCTGGCAAGGTGTGCCCCTGCCATGCATGACTGCTCAGTGGGTGCACCGCTTCTCTCCACTCCCTCATCTCAGTTTCCAATAAAAGGAAACCTGGAGCATGAGGGTCCAATCAGATCTTTGTGCCTTTGCCTTCCAGCCTTTCTTGCACTCAGCCTCCAATTGTCACAAATACCATAAACATTTTGGGGCAAGCCCTGTCTGGTCCACTTGCATTGATACTGAATACTGAGGCCCAAACGCCAGTTGAACCTCTTATTCAACCTCAAGAACAATAACCTCCTGTCTTATCTCAGAAGTGTCTCCACCCTTTATTATGATAAAAGATATAATTGTCCTCTATAACCACAGGAGGAAATCCCTGGCTGAGGACACAGGTAATATGTGCACCACTGATCCTCTCTGGCCCTGCCCTTTCTCTTGCTTTAGAGTGGGGAGGCTGTGCAGACCTGGGCACCTGCGTGGTGGTGTGCATGGCAGCCATGGGAACTCCTTAGTCATCAAACACTTGTTGTCAGCCTTCTAGGTGTAACTCCTCCTGAAGGACTTGTTACAGTTTGAAGGGGGAACTTTAGCCTAAATCCTGACTGCAAAGACTGGAAGTATTTAGAATAGAATAGAATTAACCAGGTTGCAAAAGATCTTCAAGATCGAGTCCAACCTATCACCCAACACCATCGAATCAACTAAATCATGGCACCAGGTGCCTCATCCAGTCTCTTCCTAAACACCTTCAGGGATGGTGACTCCACCACCTCCCTGGGCAGCACATTCCAATGGCCAATCATTCATTCTGGGAAGAACTTCTTCCAAACATCCAGCCTAAACCTCCCCTGGCACAGCTTGAGACTGTGTCCTCTTGTTCTGGTGCTGGTTGCCTGGGAGAACAGACCAACCCCCTCCTGCCTACAACCTCCTTTCAGGGAGTTGTGGAGAACAAGAAGGTCTCCCTGAGCCTCCTCTTCTCCAGGCTAAGCAACCCCAGCTCCCTCAGCCTCTCCTCACAGGGCTGTGCTCCAGACCCCTCCCCAGCTTTCTTGCCCTTCTCTGGACACCTTCCAGCAACTCAACATCTTTCCTAAACTGAGGGGCACAGAACTGGACACAGGACTCAAGGTGTGGCCTAACCACTGCTGAGTGCAGTGGCTGAATGACCTCCCTGCTCCTGCTGGCCACACTATTCCTGATGCAAGCCAGGATGCCCTTGGCCTGCTTGGCCAGTTGGGCACATTGCTGGCTCATGTTCAGCCTTCTATCAACCAGTAACCCCAGGTCCCTTTCTGCCTGGCTGCTCTCCAGCCTCTCTGACCATCCATCCATCCATCCATCCATCCATCCATCCATCCATCCATCCATCCATCCATCCGTTATCCACACGATTAGTGTAACGACCTTCTCTCACACATTCCAGCTCTGCCACTCTTTCTTCTTGCCATCTGAGACTTGATTTGCATTCAAGAGTTTGAGACTTTCACCTGGCTGGCTGACTTTCCTCTGGTTACAGTTTTTTAAATGCACTATATAGCTTATCCTGCAGCCTAGCTTGTCACAGGAGAAAATCCTCTTTTGTTGAATTATTATATCAAGCAGATGCTCCTTCCAATATGCTGCTGCTCATCCAGCGTCTGAAGGGAGCTGAGGCAAGCTGAATGATTCCAGGAGCGAGTTTGTCCTTACAGAGCAACTCCAGAGTAGAGATTAAATATTAGATGGGCACTTACAGTTGGGAGATTAATGGCAGTGCTTCAATATGGGTGGCTGTTTTGCCCAACCTGTTCCCACCAGGAATGCCAGGAAGTGCATCACACATCACCATTATCTACTGGTAAGAATTTCTGCCAAGCCACCAAGACCATTTTAAAATCAAATATACTCCTAATGCTGTCTCCTGTAGCCAGGGCTTGTACTGAACTCCTGGCCAGCAGGAGCAGGGAAGTCATTCTGCCCCTGGACTCAGCACTGGTTAGGCCACACCTTGAGTCCTGTGTCCAGTCCTGGGCCCCTCAGTTTAGGAAAGATGTTGAGTTGCTGGAAGGTGTCCAGAAAAGGGCAACAAAGCTGGGGAGAGGTTTGGAGCATAAGCCCTATGAGGAGAGGCTGAGGGACCTGGGGTTGCTGAGCGTGGAGAAGAGAAGACTCAGAGGAGACCTTCTTGCTGTCTACAACTCCCTGAAGGAGGTTGTAACCAGGTGGGGGTTGGTCTCTTCTCCCAGGCAACCAGCATCAGAACAAGAGGACACAGTCTCAAGCTGTGCCAGGGGAAGTTTAGGCTGGATGTTTGGACTGGCTGCCCAGGGAGGTGGTGGAGTCACCATCACTAGAGGTGTTTAAGAAGACACTGGATGGGGCACTTGGTGCCATGGTTTAGTTGATTAGATGGTATCGGGTGATAGGTCGGACTTGATGATGTAAAAGATCTTTTCCAAACTGGTCTATTCTATTCTATTCTATTCTATTCTATTCTATTCTATTCTATTCTATTCTATTCTATTCTATTCTATTCTATTCTGATCTATTCTATTCTGCTATTATTCTATTCTATTCTATTCTATTCTATTCTATTCTATTCTATTCTATTCTATTCTATTCTATTCTTCTATTCTATTCTTCTATTATATTCTTTCTGTTCTATTCTATTCTATTCTATTCTATTCTATTCTATTCTATTCTATTCTAATCACCATGTTAACATCCTAGTTCTGTCCTTGTCTGTTACAAAACAAAGGCAATGTTTCTAACCTGAAACAGCTGCAGATATATGGTATGCCCTGTTGTGGAATGGATTGTTTCTAATCGTTTTGGTTTAGCTGTGGGATGGCTCCATTTTAAGGTAGCACAATAGGAAATGAAGCATTTGTTCTCTTTCTTTGCTCTTCTTCTAATTTCAGGGCTTTGTGATACATTCACCACCTCCCAGGCTCCCTTTGTGGTTTGTCAGCTCTGCGGTTTGTCTGGATTACAAATGGGTTTGCTTTGCAGGTTTGTAGCTTGAACGAGAACTGCTAGTGGGAGACTCAAATGAATAAAATGGAAAAAGACCCTCCAGGCAGCACATGGATGTGTAGCACAGATTGCCAGTGCCACCTAGAAAACAGAATGAGATCAAACACTAATCCCTCTGTGTCTGCAGGATGCAATGGCAATCCAACATGGACAAAAATGGATGCATCAGCCCTGTTAAATTGTGTTACATTTCTCAGGCATCAACAGAACAGAAGGATGCAGACTAGCTGTCTCAAGGCATTATGAGACTTCTCTAGATAGAATAGAGTAGAATAGAATAGAATAGAATAGAATAGAATAGAGTAGAATAGAATAGGATAGAATAGGATAGAATAGAATAGAATAGAATAGAATAGAATAGAATAGAATAGAATAGAATAGAATAGAATAGAATAGAATGGAATGGAATGGAATGGAATGGAATGGAATGGAATGGAATGGAATGGAATGGACCAGGTTGGAACAGACCTTTGAGGTCACCAAGCCATTTGAACCTCTTATTCAACCCAAAGAGCAGTAACCTCCTGTCTATCTCAGAAGTGTCTCCACCCTTTATTATGATAAAAGATGTAATTGTCCTCTATAACCACAGGAGGAAATCCCCAGGCTGAGGGCACAGGTAATATGTGCACCACTGATCCTCTCTGGCCCTGCCCTTTCTCTTGCTTTAGAGTGGGAGGCTGTGCAGACCTGGGCACCTGCGTGGTGGTGTGCGTGGAAACCAAGGGAACTCCTAAGCCATCAGGACCTTGTTGCAAGCTCTTCTGGGTTTCAACTTCTCCTGAAGGAGTTGTTACAGTTTGAAGGGGAAACTTTAGCCTAAATCTTGAGAGCAAAGACTGAAACTATTTAGAATAGAATAGCATAGAATAGCATAGAATAGCATAGAATTGCATAGCATAGCATAGCATAGCATAGCATAGCATAGCATAGGATAGCATAGCATAGCATAGCATAGAATAGAATAGAATAGAATAGAATAGAATAGAATAGAATTAACCATGCTGGAAAAGATCTTCGAGATCATTGAGTCCAACTTACCACCCAACACCATCTAATCAACTAAACCATGGCACCAAGCACCCCATCCAGAATTTTCTTAAACACCTCCAGTGCTGATGCTTCCACCACCTCCCTGGGCAGCACATTCCAATGGCCAATCACTCCTCTGGGAAGAACTTCTTCCTAACATCCAGCCTAAACCTCTCCTGGTGCAGCTTGAGACTGTGTCCTCTTGTTCTGGTGCTGGTTGCCTGGGAGAAAGACCAACCCCCACCTGGCTACAGCCTCCCTTCAGGTGGTTTTAGAGAGCAAGAAGGTCTCCCCTGAGCCTCCTCTTCTCCAGGCTAAGCAACCCCAGCTCCCTCAGCCTCTCCTCACAGGGCTGTGCTCAAGGCCTCTCCCCAGCTTTGTTGCCCTTCTCTGGACACCTTCCAGCAACTCAACATCTTTCCTCAACTGAGGGGCCCAGAACTGGACACAGGACTCAAGGTGTGGCCTGACCAGTGCTGAGTCCAGGGGCAGAATGACTTCCCTGCTCCTGCTGGCCACACTCTTCCTGCTGCAGGCCAGGAAGCCATTGGTCTTCTTGGCCACCTGGACACACTGCAGGCTCATGTTCAGCCTACTGTCAACCAATACCCTCAGGTCCCTTTCTGCCTGGCTGCTCTCCAGCCACTCTGCCCCCAGCCTGTAGCACTGCCTGGGTTTTTTGTAGCCAATGTGTAGAGCTCAGCACTTAGATTTGTTAAAGCTCAAAATGCTTACATGTCTTCACTGCACATAGGTATTTCTGCAGTTAGGTTGCTGTGTATGTTTTGTCTTAAAGCAAATTGCTTTAAAATTCTCTCACACTGCATTTTGTAACACACTTCCCTGTATTGTAGATGCTCTATGTGAGAACCTTTGGTGACCTTCCCTTGCAAACCAAAATGCAAGGGATGTGCTGAAAGCTGTACACATTTATGTAACCCCAGAGAGAAGATTTATGATTTAATAAACAGCACAAGAAAAATGTCAGCTAAAAAATTACAACACCCTCAGCCCTGCCAATCTGCTGAGAGCAACTAATTGCTCCAGAGCTCAATAAGTCACAGTTTAATATAAACTCCACCTGGTGTTTGCTCACCAGTGCTGCCTTGTACATCTCTATTGCCCAGCATGTCTGAGATTGATTTTATCATTCCAATTCTTTTGATTACACTCAAGCTAAAATGAAAGGCACCAAATTATGATTTGCAGTGACCCTGTTTTGTGAAAGGGCCTTGGGATGAGCAAAAAGAGAAATGAGGCTTCTGGATTTATGTTAGAATAGAATAGAATAGAATAGAATAGAATAGAATAGAATAGAATAGAATAGAATAGAATAGAATAGAATAGAATAGACCAGGTTGGAAAAAACCTCAGAGATCATGGAGTCCAACCTATCACCCAACACCAACTAATCAACTAAACCATGGCACCAAGCACCCCATCCAGTCTCTTCTTAAACACTTCCAGTGATGGTGACTCCACCACCTCCCTGGGCAGCATATTTCAAAGGCCAATCTCTCTTTCTGGGAAGAACATCTTCCTCACCTCCAGCCTAAACCTCCTTGGCACAGCTTGAGACTGTGTCCTCTTGTTCTGGTGCTGATTGCCTGGGAGAAGAGACCAACCCCCACCTGGCCACAACCTCCTATCAGGGAGTTGTAGAGAGCAAGAAGGTCACCCCTCAGTCTCCTCTTCTCCAGGCTAAGCAACCCCAGCTCCCTCAGCCTCTCCTCACAGGGCTGTGCTCCAAACCCCTCACCAACTTCGTTTTCCTTCTCTGGACACCTTCCAGCAACTCAACATCCTTCCTAATCTGGGGGTCCAGAACTGGACACAGGACTCAAGGTGTGGCCTAACCAGTGCTGAGTCCAGGGGCAGAATGACCTCCCTGCTCCTGCTGGCCACACTATTCTAGATGCAGGCCAGGATACCATTGGCCTTCTCGGCCACCTGGGCACACTGCTGGCTCGTGTTCAGCCTACTATCAACGAGTACCCCCAGGTCCCTCTGCATGGCTGCTCTCCAGCCACTCTGACCCCAGCCTGTTAAACTATTTATTGTCACTGCAGTGTGGAGTCTCAATTGTGCAAAGCTTCTTTGCCTCTTTTCAAATGTATGTTTAAAATAATATGTTATTTCCAAGTGTAAACATGAATTTAAATCTATATCTACACAGAAGAGCTTCACTCAATGATGTCATAAGGCAAAAATATGATAATCAAATTTTCATAGCAAGTCAGAATGACACAGTTATAAACCACATCATACCAGAAGGGAGGTTGTAGCCAGGTGGGTTGGTCTTTTCTCCCAGGCAACCAGCACCAGAACAAGAGGTCTCAAGCTGTGCCAGGGAGGTTTAGGCTGGATGGTATGAAGAAATTCTTCCCAGAAGGAGTGATTTGCCATTGGAATGTGCTGCCCAGGAGGTGGTGGAATCACCATCACTGGAAGTGTTTAAGGAGGATGAGGCACTTGGTGCTATGTTTGAGTTGACTAGAGTGTTGGATGATAGGTTGGGCTTGATCATAGAATCATAGAATCATAGAATCAGTCAGGGTTGGAAGGGACCACAAAGGATCATCCAGTTCCAACCCCCCTGCCATGGGCAGGGACACCCTACACTAGATCACGCTGGCCAGAGCCTCGTCCAGCCTGGTCTTAAACACCTCCAGGGACTGGGCCTCAACCACCTCCCTGGACAACCCCAGGGCTTCACCACTCTCATGGTAAAGAACTTCTTCCTCACATCCAGCCTGAATCTCCCCATTTCCAGCTTCATTCCATTCCCCCTAGTCCTATCACTACCTGAGATCCTGAAGTCCCTCCCCAGCCTTCCTGTAGGCCCCCTTCAGATACTGGAAAACCACAATGAGGTCACCTGGGAGCCTTCTCTTCTCCAGACTGAACAGCCCCAACTCCTTCAGTCTGTCCTGGTGCTAGCCCTCTGATCATCCTGTGGCCCTTCTCTGGACACGCTCCAGCACGTCCACATCTCTCCTGTAATATGGGCTCCAGAACTGGACGCAGTACTCCAGGTGGGGTCTCACCAGAGCTGAGTGGAAGCACCTCCTTGACCTGCTGGTCACACTTCTCCTGATGCAGCCCAGGATCTGATTGGCCTTCCGGGCTGCA
This sequence comes from Picus viridis, assembly GCA_033816785.1. NCBI lineage: Eukaryota > Metazoa > Chordata > Aves > Piciformes > Picidae > Picus > Picus viridis. The sequence continues at coordinate 36,680 of JAWKAJ010000126.1, forward strand.
AAGCATTGAGAGCTCATGTGGCCTTCGTCCAGCACGAGGAGAGATGATCTTGAAGGTGTCTTCCAACCTGGTTGATTCTATTCTATTCTATTCTATTCTATTCTATTCTATTCTATTCTATTCTATTCTATTCTATTCTATTCTACTCTACTCTACTCTACTCTACTCTACTCTACTCTACTCTACTCTACTCTATTCTATTCTCAATTCTAAACAATGTAATGTGACATATGGTACAGCTAATGTCATAGGTGGAGTGGAGAACTTCCGCTACAAGAGAAAGATTGACACTGTAAGCTAAAGGAAGAAAAATAACTCCTCCCCCTAAATCATGCCAACAGAGCACACAAAAAGTCACAGTTGTCACAGTGTTAAGAACCTAGAAAACAAAATACACAACTCTCTGTCTAGCCAACACAACAAATGGGGCAAAGAGTGAAACCAAAGACGAGTACAAATTCATTCCAATTGCTCCCAGATGCTTCAAGAAGGGCTGAGGAGGAGATTCAATCAGCCGTACTGAAAGCGAAGGAATCCGGTGCATCTGAAGCAGAGCAGGACAAAAAGGAAACTGAGCCCAGCCCACATTACTGGTGCTGAGAAATGGACAGTCTTTTCTGAAGGAGAATTTGATCTGAGTACAAGTAAAATGAGTCCCCTGTTGAATTTGATTTAAGAGGTGAAGGAAAAAACCTCCTGGACAAACCACAGGAACAAAAAGCCTGATGTAATTCTAACGAACAAGAGTGAGTGCTGCAGGTGGAATAATGACAGGGAGGTCTAAGTGGGTAAGAGATTAGTGTAGGTTCCAGCAAAAACAGCCTGTGAAGGCATTTCATTTCAGCTAAAACAGTGCCTGTGGCTTGTTGAGCTATTTGTTTCCTCTTCATTGTGAGCTTCATATTTATACGAGTTTAGTACTGAGCTTTGTCTATAGAGATGCTGTAGGATCAGGATAGGATAGTATAGGATAGGATGGGATAGAATAGAATAGAATAGAATAGAATAGAATAGAATAGAATAGAATAGAATAGAATAGAATAGAATAGAATAGAATAGAATAGAATAGAATAGAATAGAATTAACCAGGTTGGAAAAGCAACCACAGCTCCCTCAGCCTCTCCTCACAGGTCTGTGCTCCAAACCCCTCTCCAGCTTTGTTGCCCTTCTCTGGACACGTTCCAGCAAGTCAACATCCTTCCTAAACTGAGGGGCCCAGAACTGGACACAGGACTCAAGGTGTGGCCTAACCAGTGCAGTGTACAGGGGCACAATGACCTCCCTGGTCCTGCTGGCCACATTGTTCCTGATGCAGGCCAGGATGCCAATGGTCTTCTTGGCCACCTGGGCACACTGCTGGCTGATGTTCAGCCTACTATCAACCAGTACCCCCAGGTCCCTCTCTGCCTGGCTGCTCTCCAGCCACTCTGACCCCAGCCTGTAGCACTGCCTGGGGTTGCTGTGGCCAATGTGCAGAACCCGGCACTTGGATGTGTTCAGTCTCATGCCCTTGG
>JAWKAJ010000127.1:0-37607 GCA_033816785.1 Picus viridis
AGGCCAGGTGAGGAGGTCTGCATGAGCTAGGCAGTGCTGGAGGAACACAGCTGAACGTAGCTGATCAGAGAGGCAGGGACATAGCGTTTTTTGAGGTCCTTCTAGCAGACTGGAAAGCATCAACCTCCTTCCTTGGGTTACAGGCTGGAAATTATGACCTGTTTAATCATTTAACCCTGGCAGCCTGCTTTGCTGGTGCCAGTGCCTGGCCAGCGTGCCAATCCGTGGCACCTGGGCGTTCCTGGCAAGCGCAAGCTGCAGCCCTGTATGGGAGAGAAGCCTCATCCTGCCTTCTGCTTGGCCAGCAGAAACATTTCCCCAGCCCCTTCATCTTGCGAGTAACAGCTGCTACTTCTGCTGCTTTGGCTTTTGCAGGGTTGGAGGAAGGAGTAACGGCAGAGGGGCACTGGGGTACATACAAGCCACTGTGCTTGCTAAAGACCCCCAGCACTCTATCCGGCCTTGTGTTTCTACCTCTGCCATTCATCTGCTGCTCTTAGGCGCTGTGGATGATCAGAACACAGTGCTCACCGTCCCTGTGCCCCTGAGCTGCTTCCTCTGCTCCTGTGCAAGGCCTGCAGCAGGCGGGGCTCTGGGCCACTGAAAATGAGGCTGGGTTTCTGGCTCATAAACATGTGCTGTTTGCTGGATGTGCCCTGTCTGGGGCACTGATGGCACCAGGGCTGCACCGCACATACTTGGGGCACAGTAGTCCCACCCTGGGGTGGTACCACTCTGCTGCTCACCACAAGACCTGGCACAACACAGGACCTTGCTGCCACTGCTGTTGTTGCTCAGTGCCTCTCCATCTGGTCTGGGTGGTGCCAAAGGCTGTGGCACGTGGAAACCATCCTCCTCATTGCCTTGAACAGTTCCAGAGTCGTGGGTTTATCCTGGAAGCCTGGAGATCTTCCCCCTCTGGGGATCTCTGGATCTTGCCACAGATGCCACACTCCATCTCTTCAGCCTGACACCAGCCCCTGTCTCTCTGCTCTGTTTGGCAGGGACAGGTTACCCTATGAGAGGTGCCAAGGCAGTGGCAGCCACCTCTTCAGCCGCAGCCACAAGCACCTGCCTGATTGAGGCTGCTCCAGGCTTGACAGACTGCAGAGCTGGTGTTTGGGGCTGGGCCTCTGTAATTCTTCTGCAAGAGGCTTCTGTCTTCACCCATGAACAAGCTTAGCTTGGCACCACAAGTGCTGGACTAAGCCTGGCAGCTGGCCATAGAGGCAGATAGAGCATCACTGCTGGCATGCAGTGACAGAGACGGGCATAGTTACTGATTGTAACACAGGGATGGGATGGGATGGGGTGGGGTGGGATGGGATGGGATGGGATGGGATGGGATGGGATGGGATGGGATGGGATGGGGACTTCGAGTGTACACATTTTACTTTGTGTTCTCTGCAAAGTGAAGAAAACACTTTACTGCTGTCTCGTATCTACCGGCACATCGTCACTCAGTCCTCAGAGCATGGAATCCCAGGGCTGGGAGAGCCTCTGCTGGACCTGGGTGTGAAGGCGCTGCGGGGAAGGCGGCTAGACTGGGGATTCTGTTGCCACCTGCCGGCCGGTCAGGGTGTGCTGGCACAGGGTGGAAATTCCCGTTCGAATGAGATGGGAAATGACCTCAGAGAGCAGGACTGGGGGAAGCAGACCGGGATCCAGATGTTCCTGGGGAAGGGCACTGGGGAGGCGTCATCTCTGCAGCGGTATCCGTGCGGAGAAAAGCTGCTTCCTAGGGGAGTGAGGGTGGTTTTTGAAAAAAGGCAGCCAGAGCTGGTATGGCTTTTACACTTTATTTCTCATAGGAGAAGCTGGTTTTACTTGCCTTGAGGAGCCTGGGCTGCAGCCAGAGCAGACTGTCAAGGGGCAGGTGAAGACTCATTGGCACATGATGGGGATAAGCTCAGCAGGATCTTTTCTTTTGGGATGCGTTTGCGTGTGAAGATGTTTCTGCCCACCCTGGGAGAAGGAGAGAGTTCCTGTGGGATGACTCACAGACACCATCCATTGAGGGCTGCCAGTTCCAGCAGACAGCAGCGGGGCCATTAAATGACCCCCGCTTGCCAAGATGCAGCAGCTGCCACGTGCCCCACGCCAGGGCAAGCCCTGTGCCGGGAGGCGCCTGAATTCCTTCTGCAAAACCACACTGGGGGATTCCCAGGGTCTCCGTGGTCTCTGTGACCAGGTAAATGATGGTTCTTGAGGGTCCTGGGGAGGACTCTCTTTGGGGCTGAGGTCCCCCACATCCCCCCACTACCTTGTGGCTTTCCAGTCCTCCTCGAGGGACCCGACAGCTTCACGCAGCAGCCACGTGGTGGTCAGTGTCTCCTTTCCACCTGCGTCCACGAAGCACTGCCCCACGAAGGCGGTAGTGGCATCTGGGGAAGCACTTGGTGGGGGCTTGTTGGAGACAGCACCCACGCTTGCTGGCCACTTCCCCTGCCCTGGGGTCCTCCCAGCCACAGCCACGTTGTTGCTTCAATGGCCATATGCCCACCCAATCTGTGCTGAAAGGACCTGCCCGTCCCCAGCATCTCCCTCGGACCAGGCAGGACCTGTGGCATTGCATGCCCCAAGCACTGGCACGGCTCCAAACCCACCATGGTCACCTCAGACCGTCCCTCGCGGGGGTGCAAAGACACCGGGTGAGGAGGAACTGCTACCTGCCAGCCCAGCGTTTCTTGACAGCCCAGTGCTGGGCATGCCCCACAGCCTCCCTCCCATTCACTGCTGCAAAGCGTCACCCAGCAGACATCGCGACAGAGGAAACATCCCGCTGGACACCCGCGTGGCTCTCAGTGTCCCCGTGGGGTCATGCCCACGTGTCCCCACACTTACTGGAGAACTTGTCCCAGTGCACGGTGAAGGTGAAGGTGGGCCATTCCCCCTCGCCGGGCTGCTGCTGGGTGCCCTTCAGAGGGGAGGGGCGGGCGCAGCCACCACCGAGCGTGACCCTTGTGAGGTATTTCCCCTGGAATTCCCCGTTGCTCCTCACAGCCGAAATCTCCATCAGCGAGTCCTGCTCGTTCCTCCACAGACCGCTGAGCTGGCACTGAAGGGACACGGCCACGGGCCCTCTAGCCCTGTGCAGAGCACAGAGGGGCCACACCCCCACCACCGGAGCCGCGAGCCCTGCTGAAAGCGCGACTCCTCCAAGGTGCTCCTGGCTGCTGAGGAGATGATGCAGCACACCCTGCATGTGGCAGCCTGCTGGCAGGCATGGTGCACCCAAATGCAGACCACACGGGAGGGAATGCAGCATGCACTGGGCCAACAGGCACAGACACCACGGGAGGAATGCCCCAACCCTGGTGGAGCTGTAGGAGTAAAGGTTTGCTGAGGTGAGACCGGGTGGCCAGGGGTGACCCAGAGACAACCTGCCCATCGCTTGGGGCGGGCGCCTGCAAGTTTCTGCTTGTCCCAGCCTAAATAACGGTGAAAAGAGAACCCCTGGCTGCTCAGATTGTGCCCCAGTGCCACGTGTGCACACCCCCATCACCCCTGCCCTCATACCTTGCTCTCCGAAGGGGTGACACATGCCACCAGGGCCAGGGCGAGGAGCAGGGCAAAGGCACCGCTCCCCACGTCCATGGGACTGTGAAGCACCCAGCACGGCTGCCTCCCGGCCCCACGTCCCAGCTCCCTTTATAGAGGGCTGTAACTGGAGACACACGTGCGCTGGGCTGGCAACTGTGGAGCGGCTGGCAGGGTGCCCAGGTCAGGGGAGGCACAGAGGTCTGCATGACCTGGGCTGCGCCAAAGGAATGTGGGGATGAGCACGGATCTGCAAGGAGGTAGGGGCATGGGGATGGTTTGTGCATCCGCTATCCAGGAGGTTCTGCCAACCCATTCCTTGCTCTGTGCAGCTGGAAGACATGAAAGTGCGCTTGTCCCCATGGGTTGCCCTCCCCGTGCGTGGTGGTCCAGGCACAAAGCCCGTGACAGGCTGGACCTGCCTGGACAAGAGCCAGAGGCGGGGGACCGGGAGGTGCCACCAGACATGCAGGTCTGGTGGGGGCATGAGGGAGTGCTGGGATAGAACAGGAGGGCAGAGAACCAGACAGGGAGTCCCTGAGTGACCTGGGAACTCCTCAGCTCCGTCTCCTCAGGTGGGACAGCAGAGGGACTGAGACAGACGTTGGGCACTGAGGTGTTCAGCACTGGGACCTTTCCAACGGTCCCTGTGGAAACAGTCCTGTGGGACAAACTTCTGCACGTGCTTAAGAGCCGGCAAGCGCTGGAGAACCCCTGCAACAGAGACACCTTCTCCATTCGGACAGCGACCAATTGTTTCGGGGGATTTGATCCCCTGCAAGAACATTGCCCCATCCCCATAAATCTGTTCCTGTTTGAACCAAAGCACAGTGTGAGCACCTGGGCAGCCCAGCATGGCAGCACTGTGCCTGCAAGAAGCCTCCCGCCTCCGCCAGCTCCCCAAGCCCCTGGAGGTGTTCAAGGAATGACTATGACTGAGGCTTGCCAGGCAGCACGAATGGGTGGTTTTCCCTCTCGAGGGAGGTCTGCAGTGAGGCTGAAGGAGATCTCACTGTCATTGTGCTGATGGGTCTGAGCTGGAAGGAAGCAAACAGCGCTGGGTTTGTGGCTCAAAGAGGCAGAGCAGACGTGAGCAGCGGGCAGAGTGCTGCGAGCAGGTCTTGCAGCTGGGTAAATCCCAGCGCTGATGAAGGCCCAGTGCTCATTGGGAAGCATCCTCTGCCACAGCTCCCTGCAGGCACCCTGACATATCATGTCCTGTCACCTGCCACCCCAGCACCAGCAAGCTGGCTGCCCCACAGCCTTGCTGGCTGCCCCACAGCCTTGCTGGCTGCCCCACAGCCTTGCTGGCTGCCCTCCTCTAGGGGAGGACTCACAAGCCTCTCTGCCAGCCCGTGCCTGCTGCATTGGTCATGGGCACCGTGGCTGCCTGCAGGCTTTACAGACTGCTCAGGCCCCGGTCAGCACCAACGCTGTGCCGGAGCACCCAGAGCTGCTGCACAGCCTTGGGGAACCCTTCCCCAGGGAAGTGTTGGCAGGAAGGCAGTGATGCTGCAGGCTTACCAGGATGCCCCAGTGCTGAGCTGGCCACGCTTCAGGATCCAAACCGTGTCCTCTGGTCCCTCTGCCAGCCTCTTCCTTAGTTGCAGGTTCCTCCACATCAGGCAAGGGCCTGTGCAGATCCTGTGGCAAAGGGCTGGCATGGAGGTTACTCAGGCAGGCTGTAAAGGGATGGAAAAAGACAGCGAGGAAACAGCACCATCGGTCCGGAAGTGGGAGGCAGACCCAAGGGAAAAGGTGTGAAAACCAAGCCACATGCAGGTCTGCAACAAGGTGGGCTAAGACACGGAGCAGGGGGAAAACTCGCTGAAGCCACAGATGCTGTTAGCAAAGCTCTCCCACCGCATTCTTGGCAGGAATCCCAGGAGAGCAGTGGGAGGTGGCAGCCCCGCCAGCCCCCTGCTGCCGTAGGCTGCTCAAATCCTGGGCAGGGTGCCAGTAAGGGGTGTGCATCACCGTCCCAGGTTATTCTGGGACTGGACTACTCCAGGTTTGGGTTCAGACCCAGGGATGAATTTCCTGGAAACCATTCATTCTGGCCGGGAGGGGTGACTCAGGCAGCACTGGCCTTGCCCAGTGCCATAAGTCACAAGGTCCGGCAGGCAGGGCTTTGGGGCTGTGTTTGCTGGTGTCTGCTTTAGGGGAAATCCCTCATTTGGGAGCTGGGTGTGCCGCAGCTACCAGCGCTGTGCTGCCGGTACAGAGCAGCCTGTGCCGCTTGCCCGGACCATGGACGCAGCCAACACAGTATCACAGTATAACCAAGGTTGGAAGAGACCCCAAGGATCATCAAGTCCAACCTGTCCCAACAGACCTCACAACTAGACCATGGCACCAAGTGCCATGTCCAATCTCCCCTTGAACACCTCCAGGGACGGCGACTCCACCACCTCCCTGGGCAGCCCATTCCAATGACGAATGACTCGCTCAGTGAAGAACTTTTTCCTCACCTCGAGTCTAAACCTCCCCTGGCACAGCTTGAGACTGTGTCCCCTTGTTCTGGTGCTGGTTGCCTGGGAGAAGAGACCAACCCCTTCCTGTCTACAACCACCTTTCAGGTAGTTGTAGAGGGCAATGAGGTCACCCCTGATCCTTCTCTTCTCCAGGCTAAACAGCCCCAGCTCCCTCAGCCTCTCCTCATAGGGCTTGTGCTCAAGGCCTCTCACCAGCCTTGTTGCCCTTCTCTGGACACGTTCAAGTGTCTCGATGTCCTTCTTAAACTGAGGGGCCCAGAACTGGACACAGGACTCAAGGTGTGGCCTAACCAATGCAGAATACAGGGGCACAATGACCTCCCTGCTTCTGCTGGCCACACTATTCCTAATACAGGCCAGGATGCCATTGGCCCTCCTGGCCACCTGGGCACACTGCTGGCTCATGTTCAGGCAGCTGTCAATCAGCACCCCCAGGTCCCTCTCTCTTTGGCAGCTCTCCAGCCACTCCGACCCCAGCCTGTAGCTCTGCATGGGGTTGTTGTGGCCAAAGTGCAGCACCCGGCACTTGGACTTGTTGAATGCCATCCCATTAGACTGTGCCCATCTGTCCAGTCAGTTGAGGTCCCTCTGCAGAGCCTTTCAACCCTCTAACTGACTAACATCTGTTCCCAACTTGGTGTCATCTGCAAACTTGCTGATGACTGACTCAACCCCTCATCCAGATCATCAATGAAGATGTTAAAGAGGATGGGGCCCAGCACTGATCCCTGGGGGACACCACTGGTGACTGGCCGCCAGCTGGATGTGGCACCATTCACCACCACTCTCTGGGATCAGCCCTCCAGCCAGTTCCTAACCCAGCACAGAGTGTTACTGTCCAAACCACGAGCTGACAACTTAGCCAGCAGTTTACTGTGGGGGACGGTGTCAAAGGCCTTGCTGAAGTCCAGGTAGACCACATCCACAGGCCTCCCACGTCCACCAGACTGGTCACCTGATCATAGAAGGAGATCAGGTTGGAGAGGCAGGACCTGCCCTTCCTAAATCCATGTTGGCTGGACCTGAGCCCTTGGCCATCCTTCAGGTGTGCAGTTATTGCCACCAGGACAATCTGCTCCATCATTTTCCCTGGCACTGAGGTCAGGCTGACTGGCCTGGAGTTTCCGGGTTCCTCCATCCGTCCCTTCTTGTGGATGGGGACCACATTGGCCAGTTTCCAGTCATCTGGGACCTCTCCAGCGAGCCAGGACTGGAGGAAAATGATGGAGAGCGGCTTGGCCAGCTCACCTGCCAGCTCTCTCAGCACCCTAGGATGCATCCCATCCGGTCCCATGGACTTGTGGGTGTCCAAGTGGCTCAGCAGGTCCCGAACTAATTCCTCATGGATATCCAGGGCATTACACTGCTCCCTGACCCCTACTACCCAGCTCAGGAGGCCACTCATCCTGGACTCCTACCTTGCTGTTAAACATCGAGGCAAAGAAGGCGTTCAGGACCTCAGCCTTTTCCTCATCTTCGGTCACCGTGTTCCCCTCCAGGTCCAGTAAGGAGTGGAGATTCTTCTTGCCCTTCTTTTTAGCGTTGATATATTTGTAAAATTGCTTTTTATTTTCTTTCACAGAGGTGGCCAGTTTCAGTTCCAGCTGGGCCTTTGCCTCTCTAATTTTATTCCTACATAATCTAACCACTTCCTTGAACATACCTCGAGAAGCCTTCCCCCCTTCCAAAGGTGATACAGCCTCTTTTTTCCCTTAGTTCCTCCAGGAGCTGCTTGCTCATCCAGGCCGGTCGCCTTCCCCGCCGGCTCATCCTTCGGCAGATGGGAACCGCCAGTTCCTGTGCCCTCAAGAGCTCCTGTTTGAAATAGGTCCAACCCTCCTGGACCCCTTGGTTCATGAGGGTTGGTACCCAGGGAACTTTGTGAATAAGTTTCTTAAACAGGCTGAAGTTTGCCCTCCGGAAGTCCAAGGTGAAGGTTCTGTTGGTGCTCCTCCCTATCTCCCTGCATATTGAAAACTTCACTATCTCGTGGTCACTGCACCCCAGGCAGCCTCCCACGGTCACATCGCCCACCAGCCCTTCCCTATTGGAGAGCAGCAGGTCAAGCAGAGCCTGTCCCCTGGTAGGCTCGCTTAACAGCTGCGTCAGGAAGCAGTCCTCTATTCGCTCCAGGAATCTTCTGGACTGCCTTCTCTCTGCTGAATTAAGTTCCCAGCAGATATCTGGCAGGTTGAAGTCACCCACGAGGACAAGATCTGATGATCTTGAAACAGCCTCCAGTTGTTTGTAGAATAATTCATCAACCTCCTCATCCTGGTTGGGTGGTCTATAACAGACTCCAACCAGGATGTCAGATTTGTTGGGCTGCCCTCTGATTGTAACCCACAGGCTCTCAATTCCCTCATCTTCCACCTCAAGTTCTGAGGCAGAAAGTGTCTCCCTAATATACAAAGCCACCCCTGCTCCTCTTCTCCCTCGCCTATCCCTCCTAAAGAGCCTGTAACCCCCCAGTGTGGCACTCCAATCGTGCCTGTTGTCCCACCATGTTTCTAAGATGGCAACTATATCATAGTTGCCCTGGTGGATTAGGACCTCCAGCTCATCTTGCTTATTGCCCAGGCTGCGTGCATTGGTGTACATGCACTGCAGCTGGGCTCCCGACCTCTCAGTTGACCCTACCTTGTGCCCTACTCTTACCTCTGCAGAGGGACCGATGTCTTCACCCACCCCCTTCAGACCTAGTTTAAAGCCCTCCTAATGAGCCCTGCCAACTCTAGTGCTAGGACTCTCTTGCCCCTTCTAGATAAATGTGCCCCATCAGGACCCAGCAGGTCAGGTGCCGTAAAAGTTGCCCCATGATCAAAGAAACCAAAGTTCCTCCGCTGGCACCATTCCCTGAGCCACTTGTTGATGGTGTGGGTTCTCCCGTTCCTCTCAGTGTACTCCCCTGCCACTGAGGGAACTGAGCAGAACACCACTTGCGCGTCTGCCCCATCGATCAACTGTCCAAGGGCCCTGAACTCCTTCTTAATTGCCCTGGTGCCCTTCCTGTCGATCTCATCACTCCCAGCCTGTATCACCAGTAGAGGGTAATAGTCAGAGGGACTGATGAGCTTGGGGATTCCCCTTGCAATGTCCCTTACTCGCGCCCAGGGTAGAGAGCAGACCTCCCTGTGGGATGGGTCGGGATGACATATGGGTCCCTGAGCACCCCCAGGAGAGAGGGGGGCACATGCCTGCCCAAGGGCTGCCTCGGAGCTCAGGGGGAGCTCCCAGACAGCACGTTGAGATGCAGAAGGGCCCCCCAGCTTACCCTCCCACGATGCTCACCCCACACCCAGCAGGGAAGAGCCAGTGCTGGCCTGTGCTTGGCTCCAGAGGGTCACTCTGGGGAGGCACCAAGCAGCTTGGGTGGAAAAGGAGCTTTGCCGGGGCTGGTCTCTTCCCAGAGCGACAGGGGGAGAGCTTCGTTCTGCACCCCACCCACCACAGCGCTTGAGTGCAGCACCCCCAGCACATCTCCCCAGACTGCACATAGTTACATCTACAGGGGGGAAAAAATTATTTGGGTTTTGGGGACTTCATTTCCTGGGGCTGATTCTCCCAAGTCCGGCTGAAGCAAAGGCATTGGCAGGGGCATGGGAAGAGGGATGGGGTGGAGATGTAGTGAGGGGTTACCTGGGGCTATTCCCTGACGCAGCCCTACCTTCCTGTCTCCGGCCCAGCGTCTCCTGGCTGAGGCCTGTACCTGGGCTTCACCCCTCCCTTGCGAGGGCCCCCGCGCCCCAAACTTCCCCCCGGTCACTGCAGGGTATGGACAGAAGGAGAAGGAGTCATCGGGCCATGGCAAGGGTATGTGTGCAGGGGCGGCTGGTGACGTGCTGCAGCTGCAGGGATTTGGCAGATGAAGGAAGCGAACCTGCCCCGACAGCAAACCAAAAAGCCCAGGGCATTGTGGGCCGGAGATGGGCAGTGCTGGTCACCCAAACCGGGCGAGAGCCGAGCGCCAGCAAACGGCAAGGCAGGTCAGGTGCTGAAGCCTTGGCAACGAGGCTTAGGGGAAGTGGGGCCAGCATGGGGGATGGTTGAGGCAGCTAAAGAGCTGCCTTGGGGTGGGGAGCGTGTCAATAAGACTGTCGGTCGTGGCTTCCTGTAAGCCTTAGGGGTTTGCTTTCTGTTTCTGCTCCCCTGCTGAGCAAGCACCAGTTTGCATCATCTCCTATCCCATGAAATGCAGTAGCTGGCCTTAGCCACTCAGCTGCCCACTAGACTCGTTAAATGCCATCCTGCTGGACTCTTCCCGTCTGTCCAGCCTGTCAAGGTCCCTCTGCAGAGCCGTCCAACCCTCTAACAGATCAACACCTGCCCCCAGCTTGGTGTCATCTGCAAACTTACTAATGGTGGACCCTATCAATACAATACAATACAATACAATACAATACAATACAATACACCAGGTTGAAAGAGACCTTCGAGATCATCGCGTCCAAACCATCAACCAATCCAACCCACCCAACAACTAAACCATGCAGCCAAACACCCCATCAAGTCTCCTCCTGAACACCTCCAATGAAGGTGACTCCACCACCTCCACGGAAAGCTGATTCCAATGGGCAATCGCTCTCTCGGTCTAGAACTTCTTCCTGACATCCAGCCTAAACCTGCCCTGGCGCAGCCTGAGACTGTGTCCTCTTGTTCTGGTACTGGCTGCCTGGGAGAAGAGGCCAACCTCTGCGTGGCTACAACCTCCCTTCAGGGAGTTGTAGAAAGCAATAAGGTCACCCCTCAGTCTCCTCTTCTCCAGGCTAAGCAACCCCAGCTCCCTCAGCCTTTCCTCACAGGGCTCGTGTTCCAACCCCCTCACCAACTTTGTTGCCCTTCTCTGGACACGTTCCAGCAAGTCAACATTCTTCCTAAACTGAGGGGCCCAGAACTGGGCACAGGACTCAAGGTGTGGCCTAACCAGTGCAGTGTACAGGGGCAGAATGACCTCCCTGCTCCTGCTGGCCACACTGTTCCTGATGAAGGCCAGGATGCCATTGGCCCTCCTGGCTGCCTGGGCACACTGCAGGCTCATGTTCAGCCTACAATCAACCAGTACCCCCAGGTCCCTCTCTGCCTGGCCGCTTTCCAGCCACTCTGACCCCAGCTTGTACACTGCCTGGGCTTGCTGTGGCCAATGTGCAGAACTTGGATGTGTTCAATCTCATGCCGTTGGACTCTGCCCATCTGTCCAGCCTGTCAAGGTCCCTCTGCAAAAGCTCTCTGCCCTCCAGCAGATCAACTCCTGCCCCCAGCTTGGTGTCGTCTGCAAATTTACTGATGATGGACTCAATGCCCTCATCCAGATCATCAGTAAAGATGTTAAAGAGCATGGGGCCCAGCACTGATCCTTGGGGCACACCACTAGTGACAGGCCGCCAGCTGGATGTGGCACCATTCACCACCACTCTCTGGGCTCGGCCCTCCAGCCAGTTCCTAACCCAACACAGTGTGCTCCTGTCCAAGCCATGGGCTGATAGCTTGGCCAGGAGTTTGCTGTGGGGGACAGTGTCAAAGGCCTTGCTGAGGTCCAGGTAGACCACATCCACAGCCCTCCCCACATCCACCCGGCAGTTACCTGGTCAGAGAAGAAGAGCAGGTTGTTCAGGCAGGACCTGCCCCTCCTAAATGCACAACATGGCATGGGACAGAGTGGCACAGCCAGAGTGTGCAGACCCTCATGAGATTATCCTGGACCCCACAGCAATAGAGCATGGCACAGCAGCAGGGGGCAGCCCCTTGGCCAGGTGCTGTGCCCAGACTGTGCCCTTATGTTCCAGGCAGTGGTAGCATGGGCATCAAGCAGGGACAGAGAGAGTAGGAAGCAGTAGCTGAAGCTCACCATGTGTAAGAATCCTGCCTACCAATCCTGGATGTAAATCACCTTGTGATTAGATCATGAATCGAGATGTGCCCCAACAAAGGATAACCGGACTGCAGCTGGCCTACAATAATGGCCCAAAGACTCAGCCATCACACCTTTAGGACAAGATCATTTCCAGCTATCAGATAACCCAGGGAGGGAGGATGGTGAGACAATGGATGCACCACCTGTGTAGTGAGTGTGTGGGTAGGCAGATGGAGGAGGCGGAGGCCTCTTCCCCTCTTCATCCAGACCCTGCCCAAACTCACCTGAGTACACAGAAAGATTTCCTGGGGAACGATATCTGGATATTTACCTAAAGACGATTTCCCGGTGAACAATACCGGGACACTTAACTAAGGATGATCTCCCAGAACGATGTCCTGGGGAACAACACCTGGACATCTCGCCTAAGGACTAAAAAACTGTATAAAAAGATCTGAGCGACACTGTCAAGTCAGAAGAAAGCAGACGGCACCACACGTGGGAAACATCACGGAGCAACACCATGGACCAACCCCACGGACCTTGGACTCTGAAAACCCTCTCTCCAGCTCTGACCTTTGGTAATACAATCCCTTTCCTATTTTCTCCTTCTTCTCCCTATTCCTTCTCTTTCCCCCTCTCTATTTTTCCTCTCTCTCTCCCTCTGTTTCTAATCCATCCACTGTATTTGTGTAATAAATAGTCTAGCTGTTGATATTTTGGCCTCGTTTGTGCCTCTAATTTCACAACATGGGAATTTTCATTAAAAACCTGAATCTCTTTCCCTCTCCGGATCGAGACATTTAATTGGCGTAGTCGGCAGGATTCCCGTGCAGTGAAAGTATCACAGCGAAACTGTTGCATTTCTGAGAACCCTGGAATGTGTGTGTGCATATGAGACATACTCCGAGTACGAAGTGAGTGCAGAGTCCAGATTCGTGTTTTCACTCTTCCGAGAGGAAAGTGGCCGGAGACGGACAAAGCGAAAGTTTTCAGAGAGACTGTGTGGGAGTTCTCAAAAGCTTTAAACGTGTGTGCTTTCTCAAGGACGATTATCTGGGGTACAAATGCTGATTTCATAGTGTGACCTCCTTGAGAATCCTCTGTACCCTGCTTCAAATGTGTGTGCTTTCCCGGGGAAGATTAACTGGGGTACAAATATTGGTTTTATAGTGTGACCTCCCCGAGAAGTCTCAGTACCCTGTTTTGTGAAACGCAGTATTGATATTTGTAAGTGTGGTTTCTCTCAGGGAGATAGTGTGACTTTCTCTTGAGAAGCTTAGTGTTTTCTTGTGTGTGACCTCTCCTGAAAAATCTGTTGTGTATTTTTCCTGGAGAAGATTATTGTGGAGTAAGTTTTTTAAAAGTATACGTCTTTTCAGGGAAGATTGTGTTGTTACAGTGTTTTTGGTCTGACTTCCTTGTGAGACTTAGTGACTTGTTAAGAAATGCTTTGTGAAACAAAAGAGATGGCCCGGAGTGAGAGGCTTGTTAACCTTTTAGAAACTCACGGTGCCCGCCCATCTGTACAAGGTCTTGATTGGGCTTATGAAAACTGGAATAATTTCCAGAGTGTGGTTGATCGGATTTTGGCTCTGCAGAAAGAAGCAAGAGCAAAAACCGGAAAAGGGAAAGCTTTTATTTGTGCTGTTAGGTGCCTGTTTAGCGGCTGCAGTTAAAGAGAGAGAGGAATGGCACGAGCAAGAAAATAAAACTATTTCCTCTTTGCAGGGCTTAGTTGACTCGCTACGAAGCCATGTTGTCACTTTAAAAAACGTAGTAGCAGATCTTAAAAGTCAGTTGGAATTGAATTACCCGGATCCTGTCCCCATATATCCTCGGACAGAATTGACAGCAACTAAGGAAGCTGCTGTGCATGTCAGACCTCTTCTTAAAACTGAAATTTTATATGAGGATGGGGAACCTACCCCCACTATCATGACTAAAGAGACGCCTTTCTCTTCAACCGAGCTGGCCAAAATTCGTAAAGAATTCGCACGCTCTGCTGGGGAATCTGAGGTGGAATATGTATGGCGAGTCTCAAAAACTGGGGGTGATCAGATTATGTTAACAGAAGCTGAAGCAATGGGCTATTGGGGTGATAATGTTTTTCTAACTACGAAAAACAGAAGCGGTCCCTGGAGTCTTACCCAGCGAGCTGCCTATTGGGCAGGAGGGTTTGATCCAAAGGAGAGAGGGGAACCTGTAGTTCTGCGGGGAGGGATGAATCAGATAATGGAGAATGTGCAAAGGGCTGCATGCCTGCAAATGATATATGAAAGAGAACTAAAACATCATTTTGAATCTCCTCTTTCTCTCCTGGTGGATGCAAACAGGATGACTCCTCTGGTCAGGGGTCTCCCTGACTCGCTTAAAATAAGAGTTATCCAGCTCCAAAAGGAAATAGCTGATACCCCACTTTCTTCCAGGATGCAGGCTGCTCTAAGAGATAATTTAACACCTGGAGGGAGCCAGCCTGACTTGAAACCATGGACATGGGAAGAAGTGGGAAGGGAATTATTAGACTATGCCAGGCAGTATAGTTTCCCTGAAGAAATTAAAAAACCTGAAACTAGAGGCTTGAGGCATGTGAAAATGAACCTCCTACCCTCAAGCCCTCAGGGGTTTAACCGTGCCCCTAGCCGGTTTGGAACAGGGGGCAGGGAACATATGAACACCCGGCAATATTGGTGGGGTTTAGGCCAAAAGAAAAATATCCCAAAAGAAGTGATAGATGGGCTAAACACAAAGCAATTAGAAATTACGGTGAAGAACTGGCCCGAACCAAATCAAAAAATTGAGCCCACTGCTCCCCCTTAATAGACTTATCTGATGAGAGTAAAGTCGTGCCTTCTTTTCAGCCTCAGGGAAACTGAAGACTTCACTCCTCAATGGTGAGCGGAGGGGTGAGGGGTGGATGTATATTCGTCAGCTCACCGAAAATGGCCAGGGCGATTTACTAATCACTGGCATTGTAGGACCAAAACAAATTCCTATTACATTTTTAGTGGACACTGGGGCTCAGATTTCAGCTATTAAAACAAAGGATGCTACTGATTGTGGAGTGGTGCTCTCCAAACAGAAATTGCTGGTAACCGATGCTCTGGGTAAAACCCATGCACAGGCATTGGCAACCATCCGGTTACGTTTACCGGGGAAGATAAGGACACAAAGGTGTTAATGGTCGTGGGGGAGTTTCCAACTAACCTCCTAGGGCTTGATGTCTTAAAAGGGAAGACTTGGACCGACAATAAAGGGCGAAAATGGTCTTTTGGGTCTCCCATAATGAGCATTCGGCTGTTGAAAGCAGTACCTCTCCTGCCTCACTCAAAGCTTACAAATGTCAAACCTTATCCCATACCTCTGGGGGCTAAAGAAGGAATAGTGCCTGTACTGGAGGACTTAAAGAAACAGGGTATTGTGGTTCCCACTCACTCTGCTTTCAATTCCCCCGTTTGGCCTGTACGAAAGCCTAATGGGACATGGAGGCTGACTATTGATTACCGCAGGCTTAATGCCAATACTGAACCATTAACAGCTGCAGTGCCAAATATTGCTGAACTCATAGCTACAATCCAGGAAAAAGCGCACTCGATTATGGGTACTGTGGACGTGAAGGATATGTTTTTTATGGTCCCACTGCAACCTGAGGACCAAGACCGCTTTGCCTTTACATGGGGTGGTCAACAATTCACATTCACACGTCTTCCACAGGGATTTAAGCACTCACCCACTTTTGCCCACCATGCCCTGACACAGGAACTGGAAAAGGTCCAACTGGAACCAGGGGTCAGTATTTACCAATATATCGATGACATTTTGTTAGCAGGAGAAAATATTGAAGGGGTACAAATAACCCAAGATAATATAATTTCACATCTAGAAAATTTGGGGCTGAAAATACCACCTGAGAAAATACAGACGCCCTCAAGTGAAGTTTTTGGGAATCTGGTGGAAGGGGGAATGACCTGTATTCCACCCGACACCCTTTCCTCCCCGGACCAGATCAAAATGCCAGAGTCCAAAAAGGATTTGCAACATGCACTAGGATTACTTGTGTTTTGGAGGAAACATATTCCTGATTTTTCAATTATTGCAAGACCCCTATACGATTTGTTATGCAAAGGGGCTCAGTGGGAGTGGGAAGAGCCCCACGAAGAAGCATTACAGCTGCTAGTATTTGAAGCTACTGCCCACCAAGCTCTTGGTCCTATTCACCCTACTGATCCTGTGCACATTGAATGGGGATTTGCCAAGTCTGGCCTATCAGTACACTTATGGCAAAAGGGTCCAGAAGCCCCTGTCAGGCCAATTTCGTTTTACAGTCGTAGTTTTAAGGATGCAGAGAAGAGGTATACGGTGTGGGAAAAGGGTTTGTTTGTGGTTAGTTTAGCCCTGCGGGAAGCTGAGAAGACCATTAAACAACAACAAATAGTGCTTAGAGGCCCATTCAAAGTAATTAAGACAATTCTGGCAGGAACACCACCACCTGAGGGGGTGGCTCAGAGGGCCTCGGTGAGGAAATGGTATGCCCAGATAGAGCACTACTGTGACATCTTTTCAGTATCTGAGGGAACCACCAAAATGTTGACCTTCCAGGAGGAAATGGGTCCAGACTGGGAGGCTAACAAACCCTCCTCTGTAATACAAGTAGCCCCTACATTCTCGGGCCAGATACCGAATGCATGGTTCACAGATGCTTCCTCTAAGCGGGAAGGTAAGACATGGAAGTACAGATCTGTGGCACTCAGTGTGGATACTGATGAACAGATAACTACTGAAGGGGAAGGTAGTGCTCAAGTGGGGGAATTGATTGCAGTCTGGAGTGTTTTTCAACATGAGGCTGAATCTACTTCTCCTGTCTACATCTATACTGATTCCTATGCTGTATTTAAGGGCTGTACTGAATGGTTACTCTTCTGGGAGGAGAATGACTGGGAAGTTAATAGAATACCTGTATGGCAGAAGGAGAAATGGCAAGATATTCTAGCCATTGCTAAAAAAGGAAAATTTGCAGTGGGATGGGTGGCTTCCCACCAAGAGGATGGTTCCTCTGCTAGCCAATGGAATGGCAAAGCAGATGAACTAGCCCGACTGGCTCCCCTGCAAAACACCCAAATAACAGAAGACTGGGAACGATTGCTAGAATGGCTGCATGTTAAAAGAAAACACTCTGGAATAAAAGATCTTTATTGTGAGGCCCAAGCAAGGGGTTGGCCAGTTACCAGAGAAGAGTGCAAGACTTGTGTCTCTGCTTGTGAACAATGCCGCACCCGTTTGGAAAGACACCCTTTGGAAAATGACCCCCTGCACCTAAGAGAGGGGAAAGGGTTGTGGGAAGCTTGGCAAGTGGACTATATCGGCCCTTTTCGAAAATCAGAAGGGAAACAATATGTGTTGGTTGGGGTTGAAATAGTGTCAGGATTGGTCTCAGCTGAGGCATTTGCCAGAGCAACAGGAGAAAACACAGTAAAGGCACTGAAAGGATGGTTTGGTACATTCCCTAAACCACAGTCCATCCAATCAGATAACGGTTCCCACTTCACTGCCAAAACAGTTCAAGAGTGGGCAACCCAGGAGGGAATTACTTGGGTGTATCATACCCCTATTACCCACAGGCAAATGGAATCGTGGAACGAACCAATGGCCTGTTAAAACGCTTCCTTAAACCCCATATGCCAGGATGGGCTGAACCGCTAAGGGAAGCATTGACCAGTGTTAATAGCCATTGGGGGGTAAATGGATGCCCAAAAATTACAGCCTTTTGCCCCAAAGCCCCAGAAATCATACCAACCATTCTTGACCATGAGCACCCCAAATCTCCCTCATACTCTCCAGGCCAACCAGTCTTGGTTGAACTCCCCACCGTGGGAACGGTACCTCTGGTACTCAAAACTCCAATTGATAAATATACCTGGAGGGCTAAAGATGCTCATGGAAAAGAATTCAAGATTAATACAAGGTGGATTATTCTATCTTTTTAATAACCATTGTCCACCGGTTCCTTAAAATGGACCGAGTCTGTTCTTTTCTTTTCCTTTCCAGGTGAAGGATCCGAGGTCTGCCTTAGAAAACATGTGGAGCTGTTGATCATCTGTGCTGATCGTCTGCATGACCTTCTGGGAAGCTGCCTCGTTATACTTGTCTATGTGATATTCCTTATAATATGAACAAGATGTTTGTCTCTCTATTTTGGTGTACCCTTGGAGCATTAACCCTTGATATTTCTGTATCTGCCTCCTCAGACCCTAACGAGGGGTTCCTTGTAAGCAATCTATTCATGCAGCTAGCAGAAGAAGTGTCCTCTGTATACAACCTTACAAACTGTTGGGTGTGTGGAGGGCCGCAGGGATTCGAAGTCTGGCCTTGGGTTTCAACTCCGGTAGCTCCCAAATGGCTTGTGAGCTCCCTTAGTGAAGTGGACAAAAACACCTTTTGGACTGAAGAAGATACAGCCCCATGGCCAATCCAATACCCAGGTCAAGGAATCTATTGTTTAAACCGCACAAAACCTGGTGGTGTTTTTGTAGGTATAAGTACATGTCAATGGACATTTACATATCGCAATCTGAGATTGCAAAGCCAAAAGAAAAGACCGGGTTTTAGACGGGAAATACACACATCTGGGTGGATATGGGTTAACAAAACTGGGGGAGTTAAGGACTTTGAGGGATTTTGGTCAAGAGAAAATGTGTCTCGTGTATATGATTTCAGAGAAAGATATGGTCCACTCCTCTACCATACGTGTGAGTGGAAAAATGATTCGGGTGCTTGGTATTGTACAATGGTGGGTCATGCTCATCCTGAGGGGAGATGGAACCATGTCCTTTTCCCCAATCCATTGGGCATGACAAATTCTACATATTTCCAGATGCCTACAACCCCCACAGGTCTGTTTGAGAATGGAACCACTGCACTAAAAGGTCATTATTGGATATGCAGACACCGGGCCTATAAAAAATTACCACCAAATTGGACCGGGATATGCTATATTGGACTAATCCACCCATTATTTTTCTTACTCCCAGGTGGAGAAGGAAATGCCCTGGGGATCAAAGTATATGATAACCTGGGAAAAAGGAAGAGGTCCATCTCCACTCACTTGACCAGGGGTAGTGGTCAACAATGGGGAAAGGGTGAATGGACTCCCCAACGGATTATTGAATATTATGGTCCTGCAACCTGGAACCCCCATGAATGGATTAGTGGGGCTCGAGAACCAATCTATAACTTAAACCATATCATAAGGCTGCTCAGCAATGAGACAGCCCGTGCCCTAGATTTATTGGCAGATCAAGCTACACAAATGCGAACAGCCATTCTACAACAGAATGGGTCTCGATTATTTGTTAGCAGAAGGAGGGGTTTGTGGGAAATTAAATGATTCTAACTGTTGTTTACAAATTGATGACAATGGGAAAGTAGTAAAGAAAATATCATCTGGACTTAGGAAACTAACACATGTCCCTGTCCAAACCTGGGGGGATGGGATATGAGCTGGCTCTCCTGGCTCCCAGGAGGACTGTGGATGAAACACTTTTTGTATTATTTGTTATGTGTTTTGGCTTTGTTACTTCTTTTACCCTGTATTATTCCCTGTTTTATACATTTGATTCAACATGTAGTGTCTAATATGCAATTTGTAACTAATGATGGTGTAAAACAGATTCGTGCTATTAGGCGAACAAAATCTATTGTGAAAATTGTGTAAACCTGTTTTCCTATTTTCCCTGGAAATCTTTCCCTTTCTTTCTTTCCTGTCCCTCTCTTATCCTTTATTGTGGTCATGGGGTGGTGTAGGAATCCTGCCTACCAATCCTGGATGCAAATCACCTTGTGATTAGATCATGAATCGAGATGTGCCCCAACAAAGGATAACCGGACTGCAGCTGGCCTACAATAATGGCCCAAAGACTCAGCCATCACACCTTTAGGACAAGATCATTTCCAGCTATCAGATAACCCAGGGAGGGAGGATGGTGAGACAATGGATGCACCACCTGTGTAGTGAGTGTGTGGGTAGGCAGATGGAGAAGGAGGAGGCGGAGGCCTCTTCCCCCTCTTCATCCAGACCCTGCCCAAACTCACCTGAGTACACAGAAAGATTTCCTGGGGAACGATATCTGGATATTTACCTAAAGACGATTTCCCGGACCGATTTCCCGGTGAACAATACCGGGACACTTAACTAAGGATCATCTCCCAGAACGATGTCCTGGGGAACAACACCTGGACATCTCGCCTAAGGACTAAAAAACTATATAAAAAGATCTGAGCGACACTGTCAAGTCAGAAGAAAGCAGACGGCACCACACGTGGGAAACATCACGGAGCAACACCATGGACCAACCCCATGGACCCTGGACTCTGAAAACCCTCTCTCCAGCTCTGACCTTTGGTAATATAATCTCTTTCCTATTTTCTCCTTCTCCCTATTCCTTCTCTTTCTCCCTCTCTATTTTTCCTCTCTCTCTCCCTCTGTTTCTAATCCATCCACTGTATTTGTGTAATAAATAGTCTAGCTGTTGATATTTTGGCCTCGTTTGTGCCTCTAATTTCACAACATGGGAATTTTCATTAAAAACCTGAATCTCTTTCCCTCTCCGGATCGAGACACCATGGCAGCAGTGGTGGGAAGAGCAGCCCTCCTCCTGCTTGACCACTTTGAGAGCTGAGCAACAGCTGCCCATGATGGGCATCCTGCCAGGGACCACCCTGCTAGGAGATGAGACAGGCCACTGCCCACTGTGCCACTGAGCAGAATCCTGCATCCCCAGGCAAGGCAGGGGCACAAGGCAGCACAAGAGAGCAGTGGAGGCACTTTATGGTGCAAGACAATACCTGCTCCAGCCTAGAAAGCTTTCTGAGGTGGCTTTGCTGAGGTTTCATGGACAAGTAGCAAGCGCTTTCTGCTGTAGGCTGATGTTAGACATAGCCCTTGAGCTAGGGAAGGTTATTAAGACCTTTCTGGATTTGTTTATGGTTGTGCCTCAATCTACTGGCTAGGTGGGCTCCTGGTGGTCATGGCAAACAACTTGCACTTGCTGTCAACTTTTCGGTGGGGATTTTCAGAATTACTGCATAGAAATGGAAATGTCAACATAGCTTTATTGATTCTTGCTGCTTCTGCTTTCTGGCAGAGTGACCTTGACACGTTGAAGTGGCAGGCCCAAGCCAACCTTAAGAGGTTCAACAAGACCAAGTGCAAGGACCTGCAGCTGAGTTGGGGCAATCCCAGGCATCGATATTGTCTGGGCAGCAACTGGCTTGAGAGCAGCCCTGAAGAAAAGGACCTGGGGATGCTGGTGGATGAGAAGCTCAACATGAGCCACCAGTGTGCATTTGCAGCCCAGAAAGCAAATCACATCCTGGGCTGCATCAAGAGAAGCATAGCCAGCAGGTCGAGGGAGGTGGTTGTCCCCCTCTGCTCCACTCTGGTGAAACCCCACCTGGAGTACTGTGTCCAATTCCAGAGCCCCTATTACAGGAAGGATCTGGATGTGCTTGAGTGTGTCCAGAGAAGGGCCACGAGGATGATCAGAGGGCTGGAGCACCTCTCCTATGAGGACAGACTGAAGGAGATGGGACTATTCAGTCTGGAGAGGAGAAGGCTCCAAGGAGACCTAATTATGGCCTTCCAGTATCTGAAGAGGGCCTACAAGAAAGCTGGTGAAGGACTTTTTACGGTGTCAGGCAGTGATAGGACTAGGGGCAATGGAGCAAAACTAGAAATGAGTAGATTCAGATTGGATGTTAGGAAGAAGTTCTTCAGCATGAGGGTGGTGAGACACTGGGACAGGTTGCCCATGGAGGTGGTGGAGGCCTCATCCCTGGAAGTTTTTAAGGCCAGGCTGGATGTGGCTCTAGGCAGCCTCATCTAGTGTGAGGTGTCCCTGCCCATGGCAGGGGGGTTGGAACTAGGTGATCCTTGAGGTCCCTTCCAACCCTAACAATTCTATGAATCTATGATTCTACTCTCCACATGATCAGCACAGACTTCAGAATTGTATGCATTAATTAGAGTCCCTGAATTGCATCAAGGAAAAATAGTAAACATGTTTACAGGTTCAAAATATGCATATGGGGTGGCTCATGCATTTGGGAAACTGTGGGAGGAAAGAGGAAAAAAATTACCTCATGAGGATTTAATTACTCACCTGTTGGAGGTGGTGAATTTGCCAGAGGCAGTGGAAATAAGACATGTGAAGTGACATCAGATGGGACACTCTGAGGGGGCAATGGGGAATCAATTGGCAGCTGAGGAAGCTTGGAAAGCAGCAGTTCTTCTAAGACCTTCCCTTTGCCCCCCGTGGTTCAGCCACTGAAGGAGATGTCTTTTCTGCCAGAGGAGTTGGAGATAATTAAAGATAGTGGGGCAGGAAAAGGGGGATAACTGGTAAACAATATGTGAAAGAAAGGGGGGTAAATGGTAAACATTGTGTCCCAAAGGCTTTGGCTCTACAAATATTAAAGAAAATAAATTAAGGGAGCCACTGGGGCTCTGAAGGATTGGTGGCAGAAGCCTTCTTCAAGGTGTATGCCTTTGGGTCTTTTGGGGCTAGCAAAAAGGGCTGTTGAAGGTTGCTTGGTTTGTGCCAAGATCAGTAACCAGGTTACAAGGGAAGTTGTCTGGGGAGGGCAACCCTAGGCTGTATGCCCATTCCAATGGTGGGAAGATTTAAATATCTTGGTAACAGTATGCCAACTTAACAGAGTGGCCAGAAGTTTTTCCAGTTGCTTCAGCAACCACTGGATCAGCTATTGAAGTGACTCTGGAACAAATAATTTCAAGGTATGGAATAGTGGAAGCTGGGTAGAAGAAATGAATGGGGAAATCAAGAAACATCTTTTGAGAAACCAAGATGCCTTGCACACAGCTTCTACCATTTGCTTTGGCTCAAATACAAGCCAGACCTAGAGGGGATATACAGCTGTGCCCCTCTGAATTAGTGTTTGGATTTCCTTACTATGCAAATTCTCAGTCCTGTGGGAAGTTGGAAATAAGTGATGTGTATTTAAAATATTATGTGGCCAGGGCACTGTGTCTTGTGAAATCTCTCCAACAGGAAGCTTGGCTGGCACAGACCCTGCCTTTGGATTTTGCTGTTCATAACATCCAAGTGGGAGTCAGAGTCCTAGTTAAAGAGCAGAAGAAAGCACCATTGGTGGCAAGGTGGTGTGGACCATACCAAGTGTAGTTGACCACAGAAGCAGCAGTGAAGACAGCTGAGCACAGCTGGACTCATCATACTCGAGTCAAGATTTCTAAGGCACTGGAAAACTGGATTTCTAAGCTGGAAGAAAAGAATGGGAGATTGCTGTAAGGACCTCCCTCCTTTTGACCCTCCAGTAACTGGTGGGCTGGTGCTAGCGATCAGGCTGTTACTGCCTTCCTGACACCCAAGTACTTACTTCTGTGCATTCATTGTCCACACTTGGTGCAGAGAGCAACAGGAGGGGTAAGATACATGCTGTCTGGATTAAAGGAAGAGCTGACATCCGTTACCTATCTAGTCAAAGGCAAGACTGGGTTAATCCCTGTATTTGCCACCAAGAAGAACTTCCTGCTCTACTGTTGGCTGCAACCCAATAGGCATTGAGAGGTGGAAATACATACTATACCAGATCTTGACATAAGATGGTTCAGGCTGGATGCCAGTTATTATAGCCTGTATTGACCTTTGTTACGGTCGTTAAAGACACAGTGTTATTAACAGGTCAAAATTAGGAAGAATAGACACTATAGCTTTGTCTATCATACCCACATTAACTCAAGGTGCTATCAGAAATCTAAGGAGTGTACTGAACTAGGGCAGACCTGTTGGGTGGCCCAAAATCTGGGCATAGGAGGCATCAACAGAGGCAAGGCCTGGCATGCCAAAAGGGGAAACCCTCGATCTGCTTCAGTTAGCTAGGACAATGTGGTCTTAGTGATAACAGAGGGCTTCAGGATCAGGCCAAAAACCAATTAATACAGAATATGACAAAAGCCTTAAAGGCATACATGTCTAAACTGTCGACTGGACATGAGGTGAGCCCACTATATAAAGGGCTCAAGGGAAAGTCAGAAAAGGAATTGGGGCTCCCTTTTGTAGGCAAAAATTTATTTGGAGATCTAGCTGAAAAAGTGGCAGAGAACTTAAATGTAACTAATTGCTGAGTCTGTGGAGGTCTTCTGAAGAGTGAAGAATGGCCATGGAATGGAACAAGCTTAGATCCTTAACAAATAAGCCAAGAGCAAAGCATTAAGTTAATGGTGAATTAGTGTTGTAAAGACAACAAAGTGAGAAGGGATTGATGGGATTAAAAGTAAGGTAGTGTCTACAAAGGAAGAATTGGCTAAGAGGGAGTTGAACTAACAAAGGAAGAACCAGACAGTTCACCTTATCCATGTGTTCGTAAATCACAAAGGGCCTCTGCTAAGTGCTTCACCTGGGATCTTGCTGTAAAATCAGCACTTTCTACTGTGCCCTTCTTCCCTGCCTGCCCATCCCCCTTGCCCACTCCCTGCTGCACCAGGGCTCTGGCAGTTCACTGCAGGATGTAGGCCCAGTAATGAGTGCCAGCCACAAGCCACCTTGCTGGGTGCCCCTGGCAGGGGACAAAGCCTGCAGAGATTACCCAGCTTTCAGCTTGTTTCACTTTTGACTGCACTGAGATTCCTCAAGAAATCGATCCCCTGAGCACTGAGCTGATCCCTGCACCTCCAAGAGATGCCCTGGGGAAGGGTTTGTGAATGGAGGGGAAAATGAGGTTTATGGGCTGATAGCAGCATGGTGTTGGTGTGATGTGAAAACAAACCTTCAGCTCCAAAAGTGCTTGGGGTTGTCATCAGCAGCAGTGCCAGCTTGTTGCCCATCCCCATGCCCAATGTGGTGAGGAAGTGATGGTGAGGGGGGATGATGTTGCAAGGGGCTAACAGCTGCCTCTCCTGCTCCCTGAACCCTTTGAGACCAATCATGCTCAGCAACCAGGGACTTAGGGGTACTGATTGATAGTAGGCTGAACATGAGATAGCAGTGTGCCCAGGTGGCCAAGAAAGCAAATGGCATCCTGGCCTGCATCAGGAACAGTGTCACCAGCAGGAGCAGGGAGGTCATTCTGACCCTGGACTCAGCACTGGTTAGGTCACACCTTGAGTCCTGTGTCCAGTTCTGGGCCCCTCAGTTTAGGAAAGATGTTGACTTGCTGGAACGTGTCCAGAGAAAGGCAACAAAGTTGGTGGGGAGTCTTGAGCAGAAGCTCCATGAGGAGAGATTGAGGGAGCTGGGGTTGCTTAGCCTGGAGAAGAGGAGGCTCAGGGGAGACCTTACTGCTCTCTACAACTACCTGAAGGGAGGATGTAGCCAGGTGGGGGTTAGTCTCTTCTCCCAGCCAACCAGCACCAGGAAAAGAGGACACAGTCTCAAGCTGCATGAGGGGAGGTTTAGGCTGCATGTTAGGAATAAGTTCTTCATAGAAAGAGTGATTGGCCATTGGAATGGGCTGCCCAGGGAGGTGATGGAGTCACCATCACTGGAGGGGCTTAGGAAGAAACTGGATGGGGTGCGTGGTTGCATGTTTTAGTTGATTAGATGGTGTTGGTTGATAGGTTGGACTTGATCTCAAAGGCATCTTCCAACCTGGTCTATTCTATTCTATTCTATTCTATTCTATTCTATTCTATTCTATTCTATTCTATTCTATTCTATACCTCAGAAAAGCTGCAGGCAGCAGCTGCCTGCCCAAAGTACAGCCCAAGCAAACTAAGTCTGAGTCTGAAAGCATCCCCCGTGGTGCAGCGAATTTCCAGGACAGGCAAGCAAACACTGGGCAGAAATGTGCTGCAGGCAGCTGCTTGCTGGCCAGGGAGCTCCTGCCGACAGGGGCTGAGAGGGCTGTGGGCTCCAGTGTAGAGGAGAAGGGACGCTGATCTATCAACGGCAGAAAATGCCAGGCTCCCAGCCTGGGTAATGATGAATTTCAGTGTGGGGGAGAAACTGGGTCTCAAATGTGAGACTAAATGCAATGCAGACCTCGGGAAGTATCTGTGAGACCGTTGCAAAGGGCTGCCTTGTGCCCATATTAGGAAAGGAACGTTGTGGGGTGATGAGGGCTCCCTCGGCTCTTGCTGTGGTGGCTGGGGTGATTAAAACACACACCTTTTAGGAGGCTGCTTTGAAAATCACTGAGGAATGGCCGAGAAAATCTGTTGTGAACTAAGTGGCTTCAGCCTCTCTGGGCCCGCAACGGCTGCAGTATAGGGGGAATGCTCTAAATGCACAGGTACACGGGCACTTAACTTTGGTGAAGGATCCCTGCGAAAGACAACTTCTGTCGAGGGTAAAATGTGATGTCCAAGAGATTTGGGGGATGTTTGTGTTCCATGAATATAATAAAGGAAACAAATGATTTCCTTCTAACAAAAGCCTGTTTGTAAAAACACCAGGAAACCTTCATGCCTGCCCCAGGCAAGAGCAGACCGAGTGCTTTCTTGCCTGAGCTGCAGCTGCTTTGATGCTGGGAGAGGATAAAGCAAAGCCGGAAAAAGAGCTCAGTGCTGGGTGGCTTTGCACAAGAATGCTGGGTGAGGAGGAGCAGGGAGAGGCTGTGAGCTGCAGTCAGTCCTGGGGTGTAGAGGGACTAAGGCTCCCTGGCACTCCTCTGCACCCTGGGCACAGCAATGGAGTGCTGAAAAGAACAGAGCCGAGAGGGGTTTTCCCTCGCTGAGCATCTGTCCTGGCAGTCACCAGCCTGCAGGAGCCAGGGCCTTCCCCAGACGTGTGTGTCTGGGAAGTGCAAATTTGAGAGCACCCAGATTGCACAATGCCCTGGCCAGAGCTGCCACCGGCAGCCCCAGCAGCAATAAAAGGGCAAGGGAGCAGGCACCTCGACAGAGCTCTGCGAGGAGCACCTCCTGGCTACACCGGCTGTCTGCGCTCTGCAGAGATGGTGCAAGTGACTCCTTTCCTCCTGGTGCTCAGCCTGGCCCTGGTGGCTCCTGGCCAGGCTGCCACAAAGGTAATGGCAGGGCTGGGAAGCATGGGGCAGGGGGGCCAGGGGAACCGTGGGTCCCTGGGGTGCCCGCTCCTGCCGCCCTGCCCGCAGCCAGGCTGTGCTGTGGCATTAACCCTGAGTCCCTTCCACTCCAGTGTGTGCTGACTGGCAAATGGATCAACGACCTGGGCTCCACCATGACCATCGGGGCTGTGAATGGAGAGGGCAACTTCAATGGCTTGTACCACACAGCTGTGACAGCCACCTCCAACAAGATCAAGAAGTCACCACTGCAGGGGTCCCAGCACCACGTCAACCAGAAGAGTCAGCCTACCTTTGGCTTCACTGTCAACTGGAGCTTTTCAGGTGCTTCTCTCTGCACTGTCCCCTTGTGCTTCCTTCTTCCCTTCCCTGCATTGCCTGTGATCATCCCCTGCTTTTGCCTGTGATGTCCCCGGTGCTCTCCCATCCTTGACCTTGGAGCTCCTTTTGTTGGTGTCAGGGCACAGAAGATATGCTGGGGGCTGAAGCCCACTGCTGCTGCTGCCTGCCCATCTGCACTCAAGAGCCCAAGCCCTCTGACCCTTCCTGCCTGCTGTCCCCAGAGGGCAAGGGCCTACTGTCCCCTGTGCTGGGACAGGCTGTAGGGACACAGCTTGGCACTGACCTGCCTCTGTGGATGTGCTTCCCTCCACCTCCTGCCCTGTTCCTGTAGACTCCGTCACTGTCTTCACTGGACAGTGCTTTGTGGATGAGAAGGGAAAGGAGATTCTGAAGACCATGTGGCTCCTGAGGTCACACGTGGACAGCATCACAGATGACTGGAAAGCCACTCGGTGAGCCCCCTCCCTGTCTCTGCCATGCACGGGTCTCCTGTGCTTCCCCAGAGGGGTGGAGCGTTCCCACCCCAGAGGGTCAGCACCTGGCAGAGCTGCTGCCAGGCTGAGGATGGGGCATTCACACATGGCCTTCCTGGGGGTGCCACCATGGTGCCAGTGCTGTGGGTGGGAGACAAGACTGTGTCCCAGGAGGGTGTTTTCCCTGTGCAAGGCTGCAGTTCCTACACTTATGTGAGCTCCCTCTGTGTCCCTGCAGGGTTGGCATCAACATCTTCACTCGACTGCCCCCTCAGAAGGAGTGAGGGTGGCTGTGCTGTGGTTCCTGGGCTGAAGTAGAGCCAGGGATGCTGCCCCCACCTCCTGTCCCACTACCTGTTCCTCTCAATAAAGTTTTTCTGAAATCACCCATCTGGCTCCTGTTTTGTCATGGCACCTTGCACATGTTCCCCCATCCCTGCCACTGCATCCCATGGCCTCTTGAGGCTCAATGTGTGTCCCCGTTGTGATCCTTCTCCATGGTCCAGGATCTTCCAGCAATGCCTCCACTGCTCTCTTGTGCTGCCTTGTGCCCCTGCCTTGCCTGGGGATGCAGGATTCTGCTCTGTGGCACAGTGGGCAGTGGCCTGTCTCATCTCCTAGCAGGGTGGTCCCTGGCAGGATGCCCATCATGGGCAGCTGTTGCTCAGCTCTCAAAGTGGTCAAGCAGGAGGAGGGCTGCTCTTCCCACCACTGCTGCCATGGTGAGCTTCAGCTACTGCTTCCTACTCTCTCTGTCCCTGCTTGACGCCCATGCTACCACTGCCTGGAACATAAGGGCACAGTCTGGGCACAGCACCTGGCCAAGGGGCTGCCCCCTGCTGCTGTGCCATGCTCTATTGCTGTGGGGTCCAGGATAATCTCATGAGGGTCTGCACACTCTGGCTGTGCCACTCTGTCCCATGCCATGTTGTGCATTTAGGAGGGGCAGGTCCTGCCTGAACAACCTGCTCTTCTTCTCTGACCAGGTAACCGCCGGGTGGATGTGGGGAGGGCTGTGGATGGAGTCTGCCTGGACTTCAGCAAGGCCTTTGACACTGTCCCCCACAGCAAACTCCTGACCATGCTGTCAGCCCCTGGCTTGGACAGGAGCACTCTGCGCTGCTTTAGGAACTGGCTGGAGGGCCGAGCCCAGAGCGTGGTGGTGAATGGTGCCACATCCAGCTGGCAGCCAGTCACTAGGGGTGTCCCCAAGGGATCAGTGCTGGGCCCCATCCTGTTCAATATCATTACTGATGATCTCTATGAAGAGACTAGCAGGGCAGAACGAGGTTGGCCTCTTCTCCCAGGCATCCAGCACCAGAACAAGAGGACACAGTCTCAGGCTGCGCCAGGGCAGGTTTAGGCTGGATGTTAGGAAGAAGTTCTACACGGAGAGAGTGATTGCCCATTGGAATCGGCTACCCGTGGAGGTGGTGGAGTCACCTTCACAGGAGGTGTTCAGGAGAAGACTTGATGGGGTGCTTGGCTGTATGGTCTAGTTGTTGGGTGGGTTGGATTGTTTGATGGGTTGGACGCGATGATCTTGAAGGTCTCTTCCAACCTGGTGTATTGTATTGTATTGTATTGTATTGTATTGTCTTCCAGACAGCTGGCCTGCAGAGCTGGCAGAAGGAGCCAGAGAGCTGCATAGTTTCCTGCTGCTCCAGGAGGCAGTTAGAAATCTTCTCAGCCGCTTGGACCCCCACAAGGCCATGGGACCGGATGGGATCCATCCTAGGGTGCTGAGAGAGCTGGCAGATGAGCTGGCCAAGCCACTCTCCATCATTTTTCATCAGTCCTGGCTCACTGGAGAGGTCCCAGAAGACTGGAAGCTGGCCAGCGTGGTGCCCATCCACAAGAAGGGCCAGCTGGAAGAGCCGGGGAATTATAGGCCTGTCAGCCTGACCTCAGTGCCAGGCAAGATCATGGAACAGGTCATCTTGAGTGCAATCACACCGCACTTCCAGGATGGCCAAGGGATCAGGCCCAGCCATGATGGCTTTAGGAAGGGCAGGTCCTGCCTGAACAATCTGATCTCCTTCTATGATCAGGTGACTGCCTGGTGGATGTGGGGAGGGCTGTGGATGTGGTCTACCTGGACCTCAGCAAGGCCTTTGACACTGTCCCCCACAGCAAACTCCTGGCCAAGCTATCAGCCCATGGCTTGGACAGGAGCACACTGTGTTGGGTTAGGAACTGGCTGGAGGGCCGAGCCCAGAGAGTGGTGGTGAATGGTGCCACATCCAGCTGGCGGCCTGTCACTAGTGGTGTGCCCCAAGGATCAGTGCTGGGCCCCATGCTCTTTAACATCTTTACTGATGAACTGGATGAGGGCATTGAGTCCATCATCAGTAAATTTGCAGATGACACCAAGCTGGGGGCAGGAGTTGATCTGCTGGAGGGCAGAGAGCTTTTGCAGAGGGACCTTGACAGGCTGGACAGATGGGCAGAGTCCAACGGCATGAGATTGAACACATCCAAGTGCCGGATTCTGCACATTGGCCACAGCAAGCCCAGGCAGTGTACAAGCTGGGGTCAGAGTGGCTGGAAAGCGGCCAGGCAGAGAGGGACCTGGGGGTACTGGTTGATTGTAGGCTGAACATGAGCCTGCAGTGTGCCCAGGCAGCCAGGAGGGCCAATGGCATCCTGGCCTTCATCAGGAACAGTGTGGCCAGCAGGAGCAGGGAGGTCATTCTGCCCCTGTACACTGCACTGGTTAGGCCACACCTTGAGTCCTGTGCCCAGTTCTGGGCCCCTCAGTTTAGGAAGAATGTTGACTTGCTGGAACATGTCCAGAGAAGGGCAACAAAGTTGGTGAGGGGCTTGGAACACGAGCCCTGTGAGGAAAGGCTGAGGGAGCTGGGGTTGCTTAGCCTGGAGAAGAGGAGACTGAGGGGTGACCTTATTGCTTTCTACAACTCCCTGAAGGGAGGTTGTAGCCACGCAGAGGTTGGCCTCTTCTCCCAGGCAGCCAGTACCAGAACAAGAGGACACAGTCTCAGGCTGCGCCAGGGCAGGTTTAGGCTGGATGTCAGGAAGAAGTTCTAGACCGAGAGAGCGATTGCCCATTGGAATCAGCTTTCCGTGGAGGTGGTGGAGTCACCTTCATTGGAGGTGTTCAGGAGGAGACTTGATGGGGTGTTTGGCTGCATGGTTTAGTTGTTGGGTGGGTTGGATTGGTTGATGGTTTGGACGCGATGATCTTGAAGGTCTCTTTCAACCTGGTGTATTGTATTGTATTGTATTGTATTGTATTATATTATTGTATTGTATTGATAGGGTCCACCATTAGTAAGTTTGCAGATGACACCAAGCTGGGGGCAGGTGTTGATCTGTTAGAGGGTTGGACGGCTCTGCAGAGGGACCTTGACAGGCTGGACAGACGGGAAGAGTCCAGCAGGATGGCATTTAACGAGTCTAGTGGGCAGCTGAGTGGCTAAGGCCAGCTACTGCATTTCATGGGATAGGAGATGATGCAAACTGGTGCTTGCTCAGCAGGGGAGCAGAAACAGAAAGCAAACCCCTAAGGCTTACAGGAAGCCACGACCGACAGTCTTATTGACACGCTCCCCACCCCAAGGCAGCTCTTTAGCTGCCTCAACCATCCCCCATGCTGGCCCCACTTCCCCTAAGCCTCGTTGCCAAGGCTTCAGCACCTGACCTGCCTTGCCGTTTGCTGGCGCTCGGCTCTCGCCCGGTTTGGGTGACCAGCACTGCCCATCTCCGGCCCACAATGCCCTGGGCTTTTGGTTTGCTGTCGGGGCAGGTTCGCTTCCTTCATCTGCCAAATCCCTGCAGCTGCAGCACGTCACCAGCCGCCCCTGCACACATACCCTTGCCATGGCCCGATGACTCCTTCTCCTTCTGTCCATACCCTGCAGTGACCGGGGGAAGTTTGGGGCGCGGGGGCCCTCGCAAGGGAGGGGTGAAGCCCAGGTACAGGCCTCAGCCAGGAGACGCTGGGCCGGAGACAGGAAGGTAGGGCTGCGTCAGGGAATAGCCCCAGGTAACCCCTCACTACATCTCCACCCCATCCCTCTTCCCATGCCCCTGCCAATGCCTTTGCTTCAGCCGGACTTGGGAGAATCAGCCCCAGGAAATGAAGTCCCCAAAACCCAAATAATTTTTTCCCCCCTGTAGATGTAACTATGTGCAGTCTGGGGAGATGTGCTGGGGGTGCTGCACTCAAGCGCTGTGGTGGGTGGGGTGCAGAACGAAGCTCTCCCCCTGTCGCTCTGGGAAGAGACCAGCCCCGGCAAAGCTCCTTTTCCACCCAAGCTGCTTGGTGCCTCCCCAGAGTGACCCTCTGGAGCCAAGCACAGGCCAGCACTGGCTCTTCCCTGCTGGGTGTGGGGTGAGCATCGTGGGAGGGTAAGCTGGGGGCCCTTCTGCATCTCAACGTGCTGTCTGGGAGCTCCCCCTGAGCTCCGAGGCAGCCCTTGGGCAGGCATGTGCCCCCCTCTCTCCTGGGGGTGCTCAGGGACCCATATGTCATCCCGACCCATCCCACAGGGAGGTCTGCTCTCTACCCTGGGCGCGAGTAAGGGACATTGCAAGGGGAATCCCCAAGCTCATCAGTCCCTCTGACTATTACCCTCTACTGGTGATACAGGCTGGGAGTGATGAGATCGACAGGAAGGGCACCAGGGCAATTAAGAAGGAGTTCAGGGCCCTTGGACAGTTGATCGATGGGGCAGACGCGCAAGTGGTGTTCTGCTCAGTTCCCTCAGTGGCAGGGGAGTACACTGAGAGGAACGGGAGAACCCACACCATCAACAAGTGGCTCAGGGAATGGTGCCAGCGGAGGAACTTTGGTTTCTTTGATCATGGGGCAACTTTTACGGCACCTGACCTGCTGGGTCCTGATGGGGCACATTTATCTAGAAGGGGCAAGAGAGTCCTAGCACTAGAGTTGGCAGGGCTCATTAGGAGGGCTTTAAACTAGGTCTGAAGGGGGTGGGTGAAGACATCGGTCCCTCTGCAGAGGTAAGAGTAGGGCACAAGGTAGGGTCAACTGAGAGGTCGGGAGCCCAGCTGCAGTGCATGTACACCAATGCACGCAGCCTGGGCAATAAGCAAGATGAGCTGGAGGTCCTAATCCACCAGGGCAACTATGATATAGTTGCCATCTTAGAAACATGGTGGGACAACAGGCACGATTGGAGTGCCACACTGGGGGTTACAGGCTCTTTAGGAGGGATAGGCGAGGGAGAAGAGGAGCAGGGGTGGCTTTGTATATTAGGGAGACACTTTCTGCCTCAGAACTTGAGGTGGAAGATGAGGGAATTGAGAGCCTGTGGGTTACAATCAGAGGGCAGCCCAACAAATCTGACATCCTGGTTGGAGTCTGTTATAGACCACCCAACCAGGATGAGGAGGTTGATGAATTATTCTACAAACAACTGGAGGCTGTTTCAAGATCATCAGATCTTGTCCTCGTGGGTGACTTCAACCTGCCAGATATCTGCTGGGAACTTAATTCAGCAGAGAGAAGGCAGTCCAGAAGATTCCTGGAGCGAATAGAGGACTGCTTCCTGACGCAGCTGTTAAGCGAGCCTACCAGGGGACAGGCTCTGCTTGACCTGCTGCTCTCCAATAGGGAAGGGCTGGTGGGCGATGTGACCGTGGGAGGCTGCCTGGGGTGCAGTGACCACGAGATAGTGAAGTTTTCAATATGCAGGGAGATAGGGAGGAGCACCAACAGAACCTTCACCTTGGACTTCCGGAGGGCAAACTTCAGCCTGTTTAAGAAACTTATTCACAAAGTTCCCTGGGTACCAACCCTCATGAACCAAGGGGTCCAGGAGGGTTGGACCTATTTCAAACAGGAGCTCTTGAGGGCACAGGAACTGGCGGTTCCCATCTGCCGAAGGATGAGCCGGCGGGGAAGGCGACCGGCCTGGATGAGCAAGCAGCTCCTGGAGGAACTAAGGGAAAAAAAGAGGCTGTATCACCTTTGGAAGGGGGGAAGGCTTCTCGAGGTATGTTCAAGGAAGTGGTTAGATTATGTAGGAATAAAATTAGAGAGGCAAAGGCCCAGCTGGAACTGAAACTGGCCACCTCTGTGAAAGAAAATAAAAAGCAATTTTACAAATATATCAACGCTAAAAAGAAGGGCAAGAAGAATCTCCACTCCTTACTGGACCTGGAGGGGAACACGGTGACCGAAGATGAGGAAAAGGCTGAGGTCCTGAACGCCTTCTTTGCCTCGATGTTTAACAGCAAGGTAGGAGTCCAGGATGAGTGGCCTCCTGAGCTGGGTAGTAGGGGTCAGGGAGCAGTGTAATGCCCTGGATATCCATGAGGAATTAGTTCGGGACCTGCTGAGCCACTTGGACACCCACAAGTCCATGGGACCGGATGGGATGCATCCTAGGGTGCTGAGAGAGCTGGCAGGTGAGCTGGCCAAGCCGCTCTCCATCATTTTCCTCCAGTCCTGGCTCGCTGGAGAGGTCCCAGATGACTGGAAACTGGCCAATGTGGTCCCCATCCACAAGAAGGGACGGATGGAGGAACCCGGAAACTCCAGGCCAGTCAGCCTGACCTCAGTGCCAGGGAAAATGATGGAGCAGATTGTCCTGGTGGCAATAACTGCACACCTGAAGGATGGCCAAGGGCTCAGGTCCAGCCAACATGGATTTAGGAAGGGCAGGTCCTGCCTCTCCAACCTGATCTCCTTCTATGATCAGGTGACCAGTCTGGTGGACGTGGGAGGCCTGTGGATGTGGTCTACCTGGACTTCAGCAAGGCCTTTGACACCGTCCCCCACAGTAAACTGCTGGCTAAGTTGTCAGCTCGTGGTTTGGACAGTAACACTCTGTGCTGGGTTAGGAACTGGCTGGAGGGCTGATCCCAGAGAGTGGTGGTGAATGGTGCCACATCCAGCTGGCGGCCAGTCACCAGTGGTGTCCCCCAGGGATCAGTGCTGGGCCCCATCCTCTTTAACATCTTCATTGATGATCTGGATGAGGGGGTTGAGTCAGTCATCAGCAAGTTTGCAGATGACACCAAGTTGGGAACAGATGTTAGTCAGTTAGAGGGTTGAAAGGCTCTGCAGAGGGACCTCAACTGACTGGACAGATGGGCACAGTCTAATGGGATGGCATTCAACAAGTCCAAGTGCCGGGTGCTGCACTTTGGCCACAACAACCCCATGCAGAGCTACAGGCTGGGGTCGGAGTGGCTGGAGAGCTGCCAAAGAGAGAGGGACCTGGGGGTGCTGATTGACAGCTGCCTGAACATGAGCCAGCAGTGTGCCCAGGTGGCCAGGAGGGCCAATGGCATCCTGGCCTGTATTAGGAATAGTGTGGCCAGCAGAAGCAGGGAGGTCATTGTGCCCCTGTATTCTGCATTGGTTAGGCCACACCTTGAGTCCTGTGTCCAGTTCTGGGCCCCTCAGTTTAAGAAGGACATCGAGACACTTGAACGTGTCCAGAGAAGGGCAACAAGGCTGGTGAGAGGCCTTGAGCACAAGCCCTATGAGGAGAGGCTGAGGGAGCTGGGGCTGTTTAGCCTGGAGAAGAGAAGGATCAGGGGTGACCTCATTGCCCTCTACAACTACCTGAAAGGTGGTTGTAGACAGGAAGGGGTTGGTCTCTTCTCCCAGGCAACCAGCACCAGAACAAGGGGACACAGTCTCAAGCTGTGCCAGGGGAGGTTTAGACTCGAGGTGAGGAAAAAGTTCTTCACTGAGCGAGTCATTCGTCATTGGAATGGGCTGCCCAGGGAGGTGGTGGAGTCGCCGTCCCTGGAGGTGTTCAAGGGGAGATTGGACATGGCACTTGGTGCCATGGTCTAGTTGTGAGGTCTGTTGGGACAGGTTGGACTTGATGATCCTTGGGGTCTCTTCCAACCTTGGTTATACTGTGATACTGTGTTGGCTGCGTCCATGGTCCGGGCAAGCGGCACAGGCTGCTCTGTACCGGCAGCACAGCGCTGGTAGCTGCGGCACACCCAGCTCCCAAATGAGGGATTTCCCCTAAAGCAGACACCAGCAAACACAGCCCCAAAGCCCTGCCTGCCGGACCTTGTGACTTATGGCACTGGGCAAGGCCAGTGCTGCCTGAGTCACCCCTCCCGGCCAGAATGAATGGTTTCCAGGAAATTCATCCCTGGGTCTGAACCCAAACCTGGAGTAGTCCAGTCCCAGAATAACCTGGGACGGTGATGCACACCCCTTACTGGCACCCTGCCCAGGATTTGAGCAGCCTACGGCAGCAGGGGGCTGGCGGGGCTGCCACCTCCCACTGCTCTCCTGGGATTCCTGCCAAGAATGCGGTGGGAGAGCTTTGCTAACAGCATCTGTGGCTTCAGCGAGTTTTCCCCCTGCTCCGTGTCTTAGCCCACCTTGTTGCAGACCTGCATGTGGCTTGGTTTTCACACCTTTTCCCTTGGGTCTGCCTCCCACTTCCGGACCGATGGTGCTGTTTCCTCGCTGTCTTTTTCCATCCCTTTACAGCCTGCCTGAGTAACCTCCATGCCAGCCCTTTGCCACAGGATCTGCACAGGCCCTTGCCTGATGTGGAGGAACCTGCAACTAAGGAAGAGGCTGGCAGAGGGACCAGAGGACACGGTTTGGATCCTGAAGCGTGGCCAGCTCAGCACTGGGGCATCCTGGTAAGCCTGCAGCATCACTGCCTTCCTGCCAACACTTCCCTGGGGAAGGGTTCCCCAAGGCTGTGCAGCAGCTCTGGGTGCTCCGGCACAGCGTTGGTGCTGACCGGGGCCTGAGCAGTCTGTAAAGCCTGCAGGCAGCCACGGTGCCCATGACCAATGCAGCAGGCACGGGCTGGCAGAGAGGCTTGTGAGTCCTCCCCTAGAGGAGGGCAGCCAGCAAGGCTGTGGGGCAGCCAGCAAGGCTGTGGGGCAGCCAGCAAGGCTGTGGGGCAGCCAGCTTGCTGGTGCTGGGGTGGCAGGTGACAGGACATGATATGTCAGGGTGCCTGCAGGGAGCTGTGGCAGAGGATGCTTCCCAATGAGCACTGGGCCTTCATCAGCGCTGGGATTTACCCAGCTGCAAGACCTGCTCGCAGCACTCTGCCCGCTGCTCACGTCTGCTCTGCCTCTTTGAGCCACAAACCCAGCGCTGTTTGCTTCCTTCCAGCTCAGACCCATCAGCACAATGACAGTGAGATCTCCTTCAGCCTCACTGCAGACCTCCCTCGAGAGGGAAAACCACCCATTCGTGCTGCCTGGCAAGCCTCAGTCATAGTCATTCCTTGAACACCTCCAGGGGCTTGGGGAGCTGGCGGAGGCGGGAGGCTTCTTGCAGGCACAGTGCTGCCATGCTGGGCTGCCCAGGTGCTCACACTGTGCTTTGGTTCAAACAGGAACAGATTTATGGGGATGGGGCAATGTTCTTGCAGGGGATCAAATCCCCGAAACAATTGGTCGCTGTCCGAATGGAGAAGGTGTCTCTGTTGCAGGGGTTCTCCAGCGCTTGCCGGCTCTTAAGCACGTGCAGAAGTTTGTCCCACAGGACTGTTTCCACAGGGACCGTTGGAAAGGTCCCAGTGCTGAACACCTCAGTGCCCAACGTCTGTCTCAGTCCCTCTGCTGTCCCACCTGAGGAGACGGAGCTGAGGAGTTCCCAGGTCACTCAGGGACTCCCTGTCTGGTTCTCTGCCCTCCTGTTCTATCCCAGCACTCCCTCATGCCCCCACCAGACCTGCATGTCTGGTGGCACCTCCCGGTCCCCCGCCTCTGGCTCTTGTCCAGGCAGGTCCAGCCTGTCACGGGCTTTGTGCCTGGACCACCACGCACGGGGAGGGCAACCCATGGGGACAAGCGCACTTTCATGTCTTCCAGCTGCACAGAGCAAGGAATGGGTTGGCAGAACCTCCTGGATAGCGGATGCACAAACCATCCCCATGCCCCTACCTCCTTGCA